>DWDU01003593.1:0-11452 GCA_018245575.1 Jemadia suekentonmiller
TTTTTGACATAATCGAGCCTTAACGAATTTCTTAAACTTACAGACTGACAAATTTACCGTGTCGTTTGGTAGTTTGTAATAGAAGCGTATACTTTGACCTACTTTGATTAATGTTATATAACGACTTTGGTGTTTTAAATCAACTTATTGGTTTCTATTAGCTGGATAGTGGCAACGAGTTACAGCTACATACATGATTTAAAGTACGAAGCGCGTTCGATCACCCACGATAATTGCTACTCGAACGTAGAAAGTTGTCGCAACAAATTAGCTCAGCAACGCATTGGAGAAAAGTTTACTGATGGCCGTAAATCCAAGATGTCCCCGAAATCGCTTCAGCTATGAGAGCACGGTGGCGGGCAATCGAACGCGCCGGCGAACGGACTCGACGGGCTCACTGGCTCGCGACAGACAGACGACGTTCGATCAACACTAATCTTGTCACATCTACTCGTCCCGTTCAATATATCCATGTTTTGATTGACTCGGTGGTTCAGTGCTTAATGAAATGTCTGCGGGGCTATGGTCGTGGTTTCCATTCCACCCAGCACAAATGTTTGGTGTGAGGAAGAAAAATATTTGTTTTTCTTTTCACCTTTTTGTCAGTCCACTGTTGGGATACAGATCTTAGAATTAGAGGGTTAAATAAGGTCATACTCTTGCTACGCTGGCCTGTCGCTATCACAGTATACCGGTGTTGCAAATGATTAATTTCTTCACACTTCTCGTAACTGCAACATTCGATTCAATTGCAAATTGTAAGCCAGTGGGTTCTCACTTGAACATGAGAAACTTGTACATATAAGAAAATAAAATAAGTCTTTAAACATTAATAATATGTATGCACACTATTTTTAAAACTAAAAAAAGTAACATCACGCCTGTGATCCCCGAAGAGATAGGTAGAGGAATGTAGTACATTCCCAGTTATGTTTACGTCTCACTATCACGTCCCACTATTTCGTCCCACTAGGTGGTGAACCTATTGGCATGCACTAGGCACAAATGCAGACTCCGAGCTACTACTAGACATTTTAACTAGATAATATAAGTTTGAAAAATCCAATATAACCCGATCGGGGATTTGAATCGAGCACCTCTGGAGACATATGAGACCTATCGCAATACTTCACCATCACAAAATATCACTTTGCTATGAAAATGCACCTAGGAATTAAGCCTAGTAAAAATCTCTACATCTTTTCTGTAACCGAAGGCGAAAATACAGTGATTTTTCTCTTCTTCGTCTCTGTTCAGTGATTTTCCACGCGAAGGAATTGCATTTCGGTTCGAGCGCAACGATTTATCGCCGCCGGACCCACCCAACGAGGTCCACGTGCGAAACGTTGCGACAGATTAAATATATTGTCAGCGTCGTTCGCCATGTACTAATTAACTCTATGCTTCGGATTTATTTGTTAACGTTAGTAATAAATATTACTCATTTCTAGATATTTGAACGGTTGCAAGGGCGGCTGCTGAGCGAGAGATTCTGAATGCCAACCTCAGGTCGGGTATTATTGGGCTTTTCTAACTTGAAATTCCTGGTAGTAGCTCGGAATCTGAATATTTGATCAGCGTACGGCAATATCACCTCCTACTCCATGGTGTGAAGTACATAACTAATGGTGGTAGCGTACCGTCTGTCGAACTATTCCGAATGTTACTAAACATTTGTATCGTACGTGGTGAAACAGTAACAGTTCTCTGTCTGTGCCAGTAACAGTTCTCAAATTTTCTTATACATAACTTACATATAACTTACGCAGCTCGAATGTACTGATCTCTTTTCAGTATTGACATAGGCAGCGACCGGCTGGCCACAAGCCAACCCCCTCTCCACCTTAGATACATCCTTACGCCCCCCACGTACCCCTCACGCACCCCTCACTTAGCGCACTTCTTACGTTTCACCCAATACCACAATGGACACGAAAATATCTCGTTAGAGTTCTTCCGAAAAACTACCTCGTTATGAGAATTTCTTCACCGAAGCGCCTCCGATGCGTATTTTCGCTTCTTTTATTCATTCTTGATTCGAGGCGTCTTGTATACAGTTCATACATAATTGAGAATGACGGAGTGTCACGTTGCCAGGAAATAGAACACCGAATACAATTCGATAGTTTCATTTGTATTGCAATGATTTTCTATTGTCGAAGTAGAAAATATTGACATCAGAAAAATAAATGTTATTTGTTAAAAGTTACCATCAACTGTTTAATGTTATTAAACGAATAATTTTACATTTAATGCTATTAACCCCGCTGCGTAGTGATTCTAATATCAATTATTATAAGTATAAACGATTAAATGTAATTCTAAAAAGAAACCAATTAGCATTAAGTTACATGATTACAACACACAGATGCATAGAGTCCCTTCTAAGGCATTTAGTTACGCGTTACAAACTGGCTATTTTCAGATTAAAATGTTTACTCCATATTCATTCACTAAAGTGAATATTTTTATTTCGGCTGCCCATACCATGATAGTATGATGCAATAGCCGCAAACTACGATGTTACTTGCGCGCGTCGTTACTTTTGTATGAAACTGAATATTATGTTCTGGTTCGTTGGAATACTATTCATTGGATATTGTTTTTAGACACTAATTCAATTCAGCTCAAATGTTCAACACTTGAAATATTTGAGTACATTTCATAACAGCCACAAAGTATATCAAAACACCGTTATTTATATATTCTTCTGAGCCCATGTTATTATGACCTTGGTAAGGAAAATCATAAAACTTCGGCTAACTTTTATTAGGTTATAAAGTACAATATAAAGAAGCATATTTTGTGAACCTATGTTACAATACACATAAAAAGTCTGCTCGTTATTTTACGGTATTTCGAATTAATAGCTGTTGTTTCTGGCTGCTTCGTACCCTATTAGGCTCGAACTGATTCTTAGTGATACGAATATAGTCAAGACCAGATAGATTTATGTGACCAAGAATGCAAATTAATGCTGTCCAGTTGTTACCTTATATAACTTATCACCCGACATTTGTAATGCACCGATATTTGTAATAGGATCATGATCGATGTATACAGAGACTGTATACCTATTTGCTACTTCTATAGCACGTCATAAAAATATTAATGTTTTTGCCAGCGAAGTTTGAACTAAATTATGGGGCAGAAAATATGCGAATCAAATTACATTTGGAGAAGTTTGGCGCGAGACGTGATTGCAACAACTTCTCTCAAGTAGTCGTAAGGGTTGCTCGATGTGCGGGAGTTCACGAAACTAATTACATTAAAACTAGTAGTTCCGCTCTCACGGTTTGAAGACAGGAGACTCGTAAAGCAGGGGCCATCTGTGCTGGCTCTGCCACACTAGCATATCGTTATAGATGATATTAAACTGCGGAGTGAAATTTTATGTCCTAATTTTCATAAAAAAATCGCATTTCGATATCTAAAAATCATATTTTATGTGTTCATCAAAACTCACGTTAACTTTTCGTGACGGCTCTCCTGTACACTATATGTTTATAAATTATCTATAATTTAATAAATAATCGTTTTATATGAACGTTAAACAATATTGAACTGCTTTCAGCGGTTTGACAAAATAAAGTAGTAGCATGACGAATGAGTTTCACACGAATGAAATATCCTTAACGACAGATTCTTGGCAACGTCCGCAATAGATTATATTAAATCGACATAGAAATGAGTGAATGTTGGGTCCGAATCGTGACAGTTGCGATGAGAAGAAAAAATATGTACGAGCATATGACGATCGTGCGTGATTATTAGAATTTATAGAAGAAATTACAAACAAATAGTGCCTAATGTATATCCTTCTATTGTTCATAGTACAAATAACGATGGTGAAGTAACATCACGCTTGTAATTCCCGAAGAGGTTAGCATAGGAGTGTAGTACCTACACTCCCATGTTTCATCAGTTACCTTCACGTCCCACTATGGAATAGGCAGTGAACCTATTGTCATACACCGAGGACATTCCCAGATTCCGAGCCACAACTATAAAATCTAAATTAGAAGGATCCAATAGTGCCCGACCCGCAAAACATGGAAGACCAACGATGGAGAAGCTTAAAATAGTGTTTCACTCTAGGTAACTTTTGATCAGGTAAATCTTCGGTTTCGAAAAGACAGTGACAGAAGCATTTACAGAGTTCGTTAACTTTCGTGCAGCAGTCTTAACGAATTCCCCTTAAGGTGATAAGAAGGCGTAAATAGTTTAGGCAATGTTTCCCTCGGCGCACGGTAATGTCGTAGACTAAATTGGTCGTTTACAAAGATATTGATGTATTTTGGTTACTTCATTTAAGAATGAAGGAAGTCCCTTGTAAATAAGCTTAAAACCAGGTTACGAGTAGTTTACAATGTTCACAAATACAAGACTTCTTACTAGGCTGGTGATTACTTCATATCGAATGTTCAGGATATCAAATATGAATACATCATCATTATCATCAGCATGTCCAAAATTAGCTTAGGCTATACTAGACTAATCTAGGTCACGTTAGGCTTGGCTAGGCCAGGCTGGAAAATTACGTTTTTACGGCGCTAGCAATGGAGACTTTTGACACGAAACTGTTCTGAAAAGCTACATAATACATATCACGCTTGTAACTCTCCGAGAGGTAAGCAGAGGAGTGTAGTACACTCCCACGTTTCACCAGCTACGTTTATGTCCCACTTTTAAATATGTGATTAGTCTATTGCCATACACCGGGCGCATTCCAGACACCGAGTCAATGCTAAAAAATCTAAATTAGAAAAACTTTATAGTACCCGACCCGGGATTTGAACCAGGGTCTCTTCACTTGCAGTCGCGCATGAAACCAATATGACTAACGAGGCTGTTGTCATGCGTCAGTCTGAAAACGAAATATTTTGAATATCATTATGCAAAATTACGCTTTCATTTCCTCAGATGCGTTCAATTTAAAATTGTTATTCCGTTGCGGTAGAAAAACGTAATCATAGTTGTCTTTGTATAATCTTAAAGAAGGGTTCTTAATAGAAATTCTACTCAAGCGTTTGCAAGACATGCGTTCACCGAGTTTCCACCCTTTTAGTCGTAAATGCGGGTCGTAATGTAGTGCCTTTATGTCAGGGTCCCTGGAGGAACAACAGCCAGAGACGCGTATTATGAAAACGGATATGGGAAGATAGTAGAGCATAAAGGGAACGGGGATTCAACGCGACCCGTAAGCCTAAATAAATAAGATATGAAACGGAATTTTTACATCGAAAATGTTCACAATTGAAACCATCGATAAGCGCAGTTGTGGCCCCGAACTTCGGCAGTAGATTGTAATTTGTTGTTCCTTTATGTAGAAAATCATGTTTATCTTTCATTTGAATTTATATTTAGCATCTTTAAAACTCGTTGTATAAGTCTGTAGGAAATTGCTATTGTTAACAGTTTGATATTGTAAGTTCTATGAATATTTTACCACGCATTAATAATTCGATCCCTACCTTTACGCCATGCAGTTAACGGCAACAATATTGTTGATAGCGACAATAGAAAGGTATGTTTTTATGATCACAGTCTCCGCTCCGGCTGGTTATTCTTTAAAAGGGCGCTAATCGTGGGCTGCTGCCAATTAGAGGCGAAACAGAGATAAGAAGAAATCATGAAGAGCATCAATTCTAAGAAATATGGTTATCTCGTTGGTCGTGTTGGTTGCAAGTGCGACTGCCGATCGGGAGGTCTTGGGTTCGATTCCCGGATCGCATACTACATTTTTTTTTAATTTAGAATTTCTAGTGGTGGCTCTGATTCTGGATACATCGGGCACGCGTTTGGCAATAGGCTCACCACCTATTCCATAGAGGGACTTAAACGTAACTGGTGAAATGTGGGATTTTTTCTGCACTCCTCTGCCTACTTCTTTACAGGCGTTCTTTACAGGCGTTCTTTACAGGCGGATTACAGGCGTCATGTTACGTTTATCTCGTTTATATTAGGCATACTATTTGAATCAATTTACCACGCTACTAAGGTCAAACTACATTTCTTCATTTCCAACCACTGCTAGCCAGTAGCCAGTCACTCCACGTAAGTGAAGGGTTTCCTGCACAACGTTTTCTAAGATATGGTCTTCACTTCAGAACACGTCCACTACTACGGTTATCGAAATTATAATTGTAATTACACACATTAATATAATTAAAATCTATTTAAGACTACACAACGCTACATGAGTATAAACTTAATAATAACTTTCAAACACAATTTATGTAAACAATGATTTCGGCGAGGAACGTTACAGAATTTACGGTTGTATTTAAATACGTGTTAATTTACGATGTTACCGTCTCAGTATAGATAGTGGCATGTAAATTCATAGTAAATACATAGTTCCGTCTGCCCGGAGGCATACATCGACGGGTGGGCTTACATCGTTTACACTATTACACTGAGAGATTGATAATGTGATCAATGCAATTGTTTTTATGTATTTGAATAATTTTTTTATTAGTGACCTTGTTTATATTGAAGCTTACCAATTTGTTAGGCTGTGCAGTACGTAATAAGTGTAGGTTCGTACCAAGTGCTTTAATGTTTCGTTGAACTGCTAGTGTTCCTTAGAAGTTTGACAAGTGTAGTGAAAATAAAAATGATGAAACTCCAACACAAGAATATTGTAAAAAGACAGATATTATCGACGTAAAAAAATTGTAATGGAAATGTAAAACGCCACAGCGCTGTGAGCCCGAATAAGCGAGACATGATTCGCTACGGCACGATAGTCACAAAAATAAATTTAAATACATAATTGGCACAAATTTAAATAATGTTTACTGAGAAATAGGAAGTGAAGCGTCTTGCAATAATGTAATACACTTCTCAATATTATCTGTACCCGGATGGAGAAAGAATATCCTTCACGCATACCGGTATACCAGGGTGTCTTAAGAGATAACTAGCCCGGCGCATACAGATCGCGGTATGACATGCCCTGTCTAACCAAGGCTAAATACCCTGTCCGTCACCGACAACAACGTAGACGTTGTGCAAAATCGTGCTATGCGATACCCAATCTACATGGCCTGCGTAGAGATTATGGGCTACAACCCCTCAGGGGAGGCCTCTTTCCAGCAGTGGACTTAAATAGCCTGATACTTTGTGTGTGTCCGGTTCTACGCTGTGAAACTCATCAACATTTGTAAGATAATAGGATTATGAACACTCACAAAACTTCCTACACATTGCCACCCGCGCTACTAATTGGTATTTATCGTTATAATAGCGTAATTACTTAAACATTATATGCCATTATCACCTGTACTAATTCTATTGTGGAACTGGTGAATCGTAGGAGTGTACTCATTTGGTTAGTGAGAAATTAATGGCGTGATGTTAGTTTTTCGTATGGAAAAATTTGTGATTCGTATGTAGTGATTGAAATATTTGTGATTGTTGCTTTCGCTATTATAAAGTACAATATTTTGTCCCTTTAGCGAAATATGAGTTAAAGCCTCAAGCGCTATCCCGCGAGCCTAAAAAGCGATTTAAATTTTTATGACGCAGTTACGACTGTGCATAGATAATTTTTAATATATTCGTTTTTCTTAAAGCTAGTGAGCAGCACGACATGCAGTTAGGTTATTCTGGTCAATGTTCAAAAAAATGCTATATTGTTTTCTTCCTTTTATAACTCGTGTGTGTCAGGTACATCCTCTAAAATTCGGTAGTGCTGCCATCTACATTACATTTAAACTGACTCTTAGAAAAGTGTGAGCTGCAGCCTAGGAGTCAATTCCTACGTAAAGTATTGTGCCACTACCCACATTAAAGGATGTCCAACTGTGTGGATTAGTTAAAGTTACTGTTTTGGAGTTTCATTCACGTCCACATTGTCGTGTAGTTCACATATGCATGGACATTGGTATTAAAAAGTTACAGGTTTTAAATGAACGTATTTCTCTCGACGAACGTAAAAGTGAAAAATAGAGAATGACAGAGTTACAATTTCTGAAAATGGCTGCTTGGGTAGAATAATGGGGGTAAGGTTGTTGTTGACTGTTCGATTAAAACCTGAGAAAAATCGTAGCAACTCCTGTAAATTGTGAATCGTTCCTAGATGGTTCCGTGTGAAATTATACAGCGTGTTCAACCAAAGTATTCCATTGAAAACGTTGTATGCATATAGAATAACTTTTTTTATCTTATTGTGCGTAGGATAGTGAAACAGGGCACAATACTAGCCAAAAAGGTACAAGCGGAGTTACACTTGTGATAATATCGATCAGAAATAGCTTACAACAATAATTCAGATGTCTTTGTAAGTCGAGCTGCGTGCCGTGCTTGAAGATACAGTTCCGATATAACGTGTCGACGGGCTGTGTATGTATACATGTATGTAGTGTCTGTATACATATATGTAGTGTCTGTATACATATGTGTTGTGAGCGGTTCCATTGAGTTAGAAAATTCAAGTGTATAACTTTGCCAATACGTTTTAAGTATAAGAGTAATATAAGTGTGGACGAAATTGTATATAATGTGTGAAGGTAAATGCCGTCTAGTTCCTATTTAAAGTGAGTAATATATAACATAAATATATATTTGTATATACACGTTTATATAATATTATCCCTTTATCCCAGAACTAGTATTCGGACTAAAATCCAAACGCAGAGTTTGTATTGCTGATTTCAAATTATAGAAATCCAGTGTGCTTGCCCGGGTGTGGAGATCGAACCCCGGACCTCATGGTCAGTAGTCGCACTTAAATCCGTACACTGACGAGGTAGTCATATTTATAATACAACGTAATACAGCGTTTTCAAGCTTTCTCAGTAAACCGCCTACTAAATAAAACTATTCTAACATCTTCAAACATAGTTGTAAGAATTGATAAAAATACGAATTTTATACCGTATTTGTCGTAAAACTTTTAAGTTGTCTCTTGAAAGTTGCCACATGGTTTAAGTGTTTTGAGTCTTGACCTTTGGAAAGAGCGGTGTTACTTAAAACTTTAGTAACTTCAAAGAAGAACGAGGTACTTCATATTTAATTTATTAAATAATATATTATATAATGTAATAAATTAAATTTGAATCCCACGTTTTACCATTTACGTTTACGGCCCACTATGGAATATAATAAGATCTAACAGAAAAATTCAATAGTGCTCGACCAGGGATTTGAACCCAAGACCTCCCAATCGACAGTGGCGTTTGTAATCAACACGACTAACGAGGCAGTCATGTACAAATATAGTTAATGTCCTAATAGAGTTTTCACTATTACTAATTTATCCGAGCTAACATTTTTGATAGAATCTTCATACACTGACCACTACAGTTCGAATTTCTGCAGCAGAAAGCAGAAAGAGCTTGCCTCGACCTGTCTGTATTCGGATACAGACAGGTCGAGGCAATCTCTTTCGAGCAAGAGATCGGTCTCTTAATAGGTATACATATAATGTTCAATAGTGACGTCACGGGCCGCACTTGCACACTCGTGGCGCAATTAAGCCACGCGTCTGTCTTCGCTAACTTGATTATTTATCGGCGTCTAAATGGTCGCAATCAACCGCAATATTAGCCGGTGTTAGCCACGGCGAGCAAACCCTCAGCCGCAAATGTGAAACCAGTCTCCACACACACACACACACACACACGCACACTTGTGATATACGAGTACGTAGCCACAACCTCAGCTTTATCACTTCGTATTGTCCACTTACTTTACTGCTAATAGATGTTCTATCTTTATTTTATAAGAGAAGTCATCGTCCGGATACAATAAATATTTCATCTTTAAAAAAGGTTAATGCTTTATTTTGCGATCTTCCCCAAAATTAACGACAGGTAGCAAGGTCAACTAACCTTTAAATTAAGTAGATTTTAATTGTAAATATTGGAAACCGGAGCGGCCTCTCCCTTGCGTCACGTCCGTGCATTACGTACCGCAGTGTTGTTGCAAAATTTAAACTTAAAACATTAACTATTTTCCATATAGATATCAGTTAAACACATCCGTTAAAAACAGTCAATGATCAATAACTTTGAAGTTCTCTCATTCAACTCATTCAGCATGTTTTCCATGAATTTATTGTAGTTACTGAATTAAAATACAGGGGTGAATTTGGGGTATGCTTATTGTCAGATACGGGGCTCAAATCCAAACTCCGAGCCACTACTGTAAAATTTAAATTAGAAAAATTCAACAGTGCCCAACCCGGGATATGAATCCAGGACCTCCCGATCGGCAGTCGCACTTGCAACCAACACCACCAACGAGGCAGTCATGTTATGTTATGTTTATATTAAAATATGTAGGTACATGTTTAACAGTTTCACGAGAATATGAGAACGCGGTCCGCATTACATCTTGTCCTATACCCGAATCAGATTAATGGCATTAGTTCCGCGAACTCCCGACGGTATTGGCAAATAATTTTTCCACATTTGATGACAAGTGATATCTCCACTTCGTCCATCCGCGGAAAACTTTCTAAGGAACGGTTTAACTAATTATTACTTGTACGTGTTAGTTGCCTACAAAGAATAATCTTCCACTGTAGAGTATGAGTCTTTTCTATTAGTACTCGTATGTTGAGATTTGGGTATATCACATTTACATATCTATGTAATGGAATCAGAAAAGTCTGCTAAAATTAAAATATTATTTCAAATAGCTCACCAGAATACAATGTTCCTTCCTTTGTCCGGCTGCGTGCGATGGGTGAACCTGTCTCATGATAATATAACGGTATCGATATTGTTTTATGTTCAGTAGGTATAACATTTTAATCAATCTTAACCCAATTAAAATTACGTAAACGTAACCAGCTTGAATCACGCCTGAATCTTCACTCCTAAACCTGTCCACGCCCAAGTACGCCCATGTACTCTTACTCCTCCCCGACACGGCCTGTCACAAATCTAACCTCCCTTAATTTGCACCATTGAAACTACATTATTGTTTATGACGTCCAGTTTGCTTATCATATTACGTATGTCGCGAGTCGCCTGCTATCAGAATAATAGATGAGGTCGAAGTTATGCAATCAGTCTCCGACATCCGCTCACGAGTCTAATCCGCGAAGTTATATGTTACTAGAATGTATCCACGTAGGTTGATGAAAGTAAAGTAAATAGAGAAATGCGAGACAGTTCTGTGAAAATACGATGGTACAAAGATCAATGCGAGGGATTTCTGAGAAAACTAAGATGAATTTTTATGTTGTTTGAGTTTCAAATGCATTAGGAACATTCCTTGTATGAGTGCCTCGTTCGTAGTGTTGGATGCAACTGCGGATCGAGAGGTCTTGGGTACAAACTTGGGTCGGGTACTATTGAATTTTTCTAACTTAAATATTCTAGTAGTGGCTCGGAGTATGGATATGTGCCCGATGCATGGCAATAGGCTCACCACCTATTCCACTGGTGAAACGTGGGAATGCTCTACATTCTTCTGCCTACCTCTTCGGGGATTA
>DWDU01003594.1:0-11452 GCA_018245575.1 Jemadia suekentonmiller
AATATACATACATATCCTTACGCCAGGTCCCTTGTGGGGTAGGCAGAGAGCACAGACTGTCAAATATCTCTATTCTTGCACATATATCGTACCTCTTCCACAATGCTCTCTTCTTCGAAAAATACAATGTGTAAAATGATGTCAATAGTTTGTGAATATTCTAAGAGCGTCCTTAAACACGAATATTCATACAAATATAGTCGTTGATCATTAGTATTTATGACAAAACCATATTATATTACATACGCAGAAATTGTACACGCAAAACATGACTTATTATGTATTCACGTTGATACCAGATTATTTTAAAAACTATCAATCCACTTAAACCCACAATAAAATTCATATTAAGAACATTTAAAAAAACTGTTGACAAACTTTAAATTAAGTTTTTCAAAGTAAATGTATGAAATAAAACTACCTACTAGAGAATATTTTTAACACTCAAGAAAATATATCTCTCCCGAAGATGACGCAACATGACGTGTAGTACAGTCCCAGGGTTCACCAGTTACGATTATGCTCCACTATACAATACACTGCGTAGACTCCAAGCCACTACTAAATCTAAGTTCCAAAAAAAATCAAATGTCGCTCGACCCGAGATTTGAACCCAGGACCTCTCGATCAGCTGTCGCGTTTGCAACCACTCGACCAACGAGGCGGTCAAAAAGATATAAATCTTCCAAAGATAAATATATTATTATTACGATAATAGTACTTCTTAGGTAAATTGAGGAGGTTGAGAAAAGATACGGCTTAATATACGATTATGACTTCATTAAAGCTATAAACAAACTGTATGAAAATAGATAAAATAAAAATATCTAACCCTGATTCGTGAAAGTTGCTGACTTAGATTCATATACTTATTATAAACGATAAAATTTCTTATAAATATAATATGTAAAAAAATAATATTCATCATGAAATATATTTATGTAACTTTACGTAATTACGCTTAGTAACATGAAAATAACGAAGAAGGAATGGTAACGAAACTATAATTTCTCCGCTATCAGTAATAATATATGGTGGGACAAAATTTATCAGTGATAGATAAAACAATTGCATATCCTACTTTCCACTTCCCCATCATTCATAAAAATATCACATCAGTTATAATCCTTTACAACTTTCTTAATCGTAAATGCATAATATGGCTAAACTAACATGCACACAGAATAGAAGTATAATGACATTACAATAAACGCTTGGTGAAAATGACTAAATAATACAAGTACCTATAAATATTAGATTTAGAACATCTGTATCTCATAATAATGTAACGATAACATAGAACGAAAAGCAATGTTTGAGATTTTTGTTGACATGAAAAGGTACAAAAAAATGCGAGATCAATAGAATAAAAACTATTCGGTCGACAGAGTAGCCTACGGATGAATGAGTCGCGAAGAACTGTTCATAATCTACTTGACTAGACCATTGGGTACGTTGATGTTGATGTAACTATTGGTAACATTGTTGGGCTTCTTCTCCAAGTCCATTTCGAAGGTCGTGTAACTGGGGTTCGAGACGGCGGTGTTCTGTGCGTTTTTCAAATTTTCCTGTTTCGTTTCGAACACCTCGTCCGCTTCCTCAGATATTCGCGGGCACATCTTGAGGTAGGGCGAGGCGTTACCTTCGTGATCAGACTCTGAGCCGCTTCGCGCCGGCAGGTTGTTCAGAGTGAGCATCGGCGTGAGCTCCGAGCCGAGCGCGGCCGCGTCGCTCGCCCGCGGGTTCAGCTTGCGAGCGTCGAAGTCGAACTTAGTGCCGGGAGCGCGCGGGCTGAACGGCATTTGGCTCGCCGGACTCATCTGCAGGTAGCCCTCGTCGTCTGAAAACGTACAGTACACTTGTTTCGAGCGGACAGTACCGAGGGGGACGTGCCATGCGAACATCGATGTGTTTGGACAGAAGTTGGACAACATAACGGGATTTTGATTCAGTTTTGTTATTCTATAATAGATAAGAAACGGATTATAAGATACATTAGATCACTCATTAGTTACACAAATCATACTAGCTACAAGTTTTAAAGAGACGAAGCATTGTGCAGTTTTACCGTTTCGCCAGAGAAACCGATTGTCCTTTTAGATGGTGAATGTTGTTTCGTCTGATAAAGAAAAAATATATGGTATTGATACATGACTGTTGTTGTCATTTCCATCATGTTGTATCTATATACATTTAAAATATAATATTGGAAAAATATAATATAATTATATGAAAAATATAATATATAATATCTGCAATTTTTGCACAGATAGCATTATAATAGTAAAATACAGTCATAAAATTTGAGACTCCTACATGGTAAATACAGTACCTGTAGAAACTATTAATTACATATAATATGTAAAATTTACGATTCTAACTAAATTTTGAAGTTTAAACTTCTGTTACGTACAATTCACCGGCATCGCATATCATGGTTCTGATCCTTGCATTTAACCTCAAATATACAGTAAAATTCAGCTATATAGGTATTTATGGTCATTGCAATCCCATTCAAAACTCTATAAATAACCATAAAAAAGAATAAATACTAATCCATTACATGTTACCTCTAAAGAGATATGTAACCTAAAATAATAAGCATATATATTTTGCAGACCGACGCACTATTAAGTACTGAAAGTACTTAGTTTTCTAACATTCGCTTGTTATGTAATATTTCCTGATAATTTAAGATACTGTACTCTTAGATAAGAGTGCCTACGTTAACATTATTCGTTTCAGATTTCACGTCATTTAGTGTTACCTAATCCTAATTGTTATAACAGCTAACGCCTGGTATAATATTAATTTTAGCATAATAAAGCCACGATGCAGTTCAACAGTGGAATAGATGCGGTCAAACCCAGTAGGTATTACATAACGCGCATTACCCTGCTTGGCACGTGTTTATCGATTCAATTGACTGTGCTTTTACTTATGGAAAGCGCAGATGCGTCCCGAACTAGATCACGTATGCGTAGTAAAAACCTATTTATTCTAGCTTTCGAGAGGCTCACGTTACATGTGTCCGGAAACACAAATGTGGGCAGTGTCCCACTATTTGACCGCCTTAATGAGAACGTGGAACCAATCCGTTTCGTTCCGCTTATTGCTGTATGTACCAGATAACATCATCACAGTCAACTTTATCGTTCCGCTGTCGGCCACGGGTCCCCTCGCACGATGCCAAGGCACAGCCATAGTACGCCACGCTAAAATATTGACATATTGTCAGTTATTGACAAGGGGTCATCGGCCTGTGCTGACCGTGCACGAGCGGCGCGGGCGCGGCGGCGGGGAAGAACCGCTGCGTGTCGTTGACGTAGTGGTGCGGGCTGGGCGTCACCATGTTGTTGTAGTCGGGCGCGCACATCATCGCCAGGTAGTCCTCGCCCGCCGGCTTGCTGTTCGTGTCCATGTACGCCGTGTTCAGGTCCACGTAGTGCTGCGGATCGTACCGTACTCGTCAATCTCCGTCGAACCCAACGTAGCACAATACAGTTATTGCTACATACATATAAGACCTATCGTATTCATGCCAAAGTGCGGGAAAAACATCGGTACCAACATATACAGTAGGTAACATTAAATAAAGCACTAAAACTGACCCACAGATATATTTTAAGATGACAAATTGAAGGAAATGTTGTAATAGATATGTACATTTTTTGGATGTATTAACCACTTACATTTCTGACGTTGTCTTCGAGGAATGACCCTAGGATCTCCTGCAAATGACTAAAGGAGGGCCTTGAAGTGGGCCTTTGTTCCCAACAACGCCTCATTACATCGTACAACTTGTCATCCGCGTAAGGAGGCTTCTCCAATCGGTGTCTAAAAACAAAATATAACCGAGAATTGATAGGGAAAACACACTTGCATGCGACCTCGTATTGATATTCAGAAATTTAAAAATGCATTTACGGCCTGTGCAGAAGAGTAATACTAAAATAAGACATGCTTTTATAGGGCTTACTGACAGGACCACAGTGTACTATATTAGGTACACGTCCAATTAGTCATAACAATGGACATACGATAGTTAAGTCATTGTAACCAGTATGAGGCATATTAAAGCTTAACTATAGGTAAAAATACTGTACGACAGATAATAGCATGTATAGATCAGGACAAGCTCCCTATATCACTCATATCTACATCCTTATATATGAAACCAGTATTTTCCGTGACCGAACCACGTTTTACTGCAAGATTGGTGTGTGTGAAATAGTGAAGTCACGATTCAGTGAGCAGTCCACCTGGAGTAATTTATCATCGCCTATACTCTCACACGACAAAGCACACATTCCGGAATAAACAAACAATGGCAACATTCGTTTGATATGGCATTACTTACTATTCACTATACGAGAATACTTACCCCGCGTTTAACCACTGGAGCAGATCTTGTGGACTAATGTTGGGGTACGGTGTCTTAGCGAGCGAAAACAGCTCCCACAGCACTATGCCGAAGGACCACACGTCGGACTGAGTGGAGAATATGCGGTCTGTCATACACTCGATCGCCAGCCACTTGACTGGGAGGGGACTCTGCGAGACAATAAAAACATATACAAACATTTACCGCTTCATATTCTTCATCGCTTTTTTTTACTTCAAACGCACAAACAAGCCTTGATATTTTTTGTTATTTGAAAAGAATGATAAAACGTGGATAGCAGTGTTGAGTACCCGTAATCGGTGTTTGCAGCTAGGCTGTAGACGAAGCCCAGTTAGAACGCTTAATATTTGGTCACCAATGCGTTGTTACTCGTGAGGACTGAACTACTCGCTTCTAATACACATGTTACCACTCTTCACGTTTTACCACTATCAAATTAAAATCCATCAAAGTAAGCAATGTACGATTCAAAACAATGTATTCATGGGAAGTATTATAGAAAATTTCCATAGATACAACACATTCGACGACTGTCAATAATTACAACAGACTTCAACGTAACAAATGATATTAACTCATTCGTTGCTATGAATAGTAGTTTAGGTAATAGAATGCGTAATAGTAAAAAAAAGTGACGACTCACATTTTCCTTCTTCTGATATTCGTCATTTTTGTAAATGCTCCTCGCTAACCCAAAATCGCATATCTTAACAATATTATCTTCAGCCAACAATACGTTTCGAGCCGCCAGATCTCCGTGCAGGACCTAAAACATAATAATAATTAGCGATAAGTACATAGTGTGCGAGAAGTATGTATACATAATGATATAGTGTTATGCGGGTAGTATATGAGGCTGTGCACGTATAGTTCTGGTACGGAGTATTTTGTCACTTTTACTTTTACTTTTACTTTTACTTTACTTTTACTTTCACGTAGGCCTCTGCGCGTGCACGCAGTAATATATTATCGGAATAAATTGAAAGTAATGTTCAATACTTTCCACAGGAGTGCAAGGAGGCAACGAAGCCGAGGCAAGGCCCAGACATACTGACAGAGTCGTCCAAGGCCGTCAAGGTTAACTTCTATCATTCGTTTCTCCTACATGTACGAAAACTGGATGCCTATTTGATCCACACTAGCAAGTAATAAAAAGTTGTAAAAAGGATTCTGTAATCCCTTGAACGTGGAAAGTTATTGGGCCGAATGGCATTAGAATATTCATTCTTTGGATAAAGGAACTGTCAATAAAGAGACAAGTAGTGGAGCAAAGACAGTTTGAAAAATCCCTTTCGGGACATTACTAAATACTTACTCCACTAACCTACGTTAAGGCTAACCTAAATATACGAGTAGATAAGCTCAATATTTTGTACAAGTGTCTAATTTAAAATTAAACTGAAACAAAAATTAAACATAATTAAAATTAAACGCTCATAGGACATAGCAGACTGCGCAAAACCCTGCTAGCCACTGCCATAATACAATGTCTACGGCCCACGGGTTGTAGGAGATATACATAATAACAGTAGCTTTAATGAAGCCGCAGAGGGTTTTCTGAATAAAACAAACGTTTTTATGGAACGTGACAAACGCAACATCACGACTGAAATCCCCGAATAGGCAGGCAGAGGAGTGTAGTACACACCCATATTTCACCAGTTACGTTAACTTAGTACTGTGGAATATCTTGGTACATTTTTACGTCCCAATGTATCCTCGTTTGCTAGGTTTATATAAAGCAAACGTTTATGTCAGTACTGTACGACCTAGTCTGTACCGTGGGCAACATGTCGGACAAGCAAGCCGAGGTTTCAAGATTACGTACCCAGTCGGAAAGACATTAATCATTGAGACCTCCGTTCCAGCTCGTAACGCTTGACCCTGCGGTTAACTCGATGGAATCAACAACAAAATGAATGCTACTGTGACACCAATTTAAAACTTCCATGAACAAGTATTGAATTGGGGTTTGTTTTCGTGTTGTAAATAATGTCACTATAAAATTGATTGACTGTCTCGTTGTTCGAGCTGATGCAAGCCCGTCTGCCGATAAAAAAATCCTCGGTTCCAATCCGGGGTCGGGTAATTTTCGCAATTTGATATTTCTAATACTGGCTCGGAGTTTGAATTTATGCAAAGTGTATGGGCAAAATGCTCACCACCGTGATGGGACGTAAACGTAACTGATTGAAACGTGAGAGTGTACTATACTCTTTTGCCTACCTCTTCGAAGATTACTGACATGACGTTAGGAAAATAAAGAATAATAATTCCTACCTTTCTACCGGCAAGGTACTCCATTCCCCTGGCGATCTGGAAGGCCCAAGCGAGAAGATCCCGCGAGGTCAGTGGCCGCATGTTCCGTCCATCAAAGCTGTAGTCGCTTTCATAATTGGACCGCCACTCCGGCTGCACGTAGCCGGTTTCCGAAACTGAAAATACAACATCGTATAATAACTTTAAAACATTAAGTCGCCCATCTATATGTACATCTTTATTCAAATCTGTTTCTAACAACCAAAAACTAAGGAAAGGAAAGTGCAAGGACCATGCTTATCGATGTATCACTACATAATCGTACATATGTACGTTATACAAGTGTATAATCACTAAAATTACAAGAATTTTGCTTAAGGTGAGGAACATGCACTGAAGCATTTGAAAACAATATAAATTTTATGCACTAACAGGTATCTTATACTCTAGATAATCTCTATCTTGATTAAAAAATATACGTTGCCTAGCAACCACTGATAGATGGTTTCTGACTTTAATTATTTTGTTTTTTGTACGTGTTCACTACTGATTCATTTATCAAACAATTTCTTTAAATTATGTTGATTATAAAAATGTACATATTTTATAAAGAAATTAATCATGTCCCATAGTACTTACTTCAGGTTAACGTTTGGCCTTAAAAATCTAAACTAAAATAATCATTCGTAACGCTGATCTATGACACACAAGTATTAGTTCTCTAAAATAGTGTTGTAATCAAAAAATACATGTATCCACCACCTATTCCATAGTGGGACGTAAATGTAACTAGTGAAACTGATGGTGGAAGTGCACTACACTCCTCTCCGTAGTTCTTCTAAGATTACAGGCGTAATGTTACGTTATATATAATCAATTAAATCCGTCTAAATCATTATCTGTCATAGTAGATTATATGAAATTCCTTTGGAAATAGGAAATTAAATGATAAACATGCTTGGTGTGATGTAACTCCAGCTGTAACTCCAGCTCCACAAAGATTATGTACATAGCTTATATTTTAAAGTAAGTGCTTATTTTAAAGGATGCAATTGCACACCTATGGATTTTCTTTCGCCGCTTCTTCTCCATAGCGTGATATCTTTCGAAACGGTGGTAGCATCGTTTTGACGTACAAAAACTGTTCAAATGAACCAATTTCGAATAAATGACATTTGAATTTGAATTTGAAAATACTTCCTCCTTTTTACACAACTAGGGTGTCATCACAAAAAACATATAGGGTACAGCGTACAGCGAACGGTGTCCAGCGTAGTGTACGGTGTACGGTGTACAGTGTACAGTGTACAGTGTACAGTGTACAGCGTACAATGCACAATATACAGCGTACTAATGCACACACAATGTACAGTGCGCAACGTACAGTGCTCAGCGTACAGTGCAGTGTACAGTGCACAGCGTATAGTGCACAGCGTACAGTGTCTCTCACCCAACTAATATTATCGGATAATATTCATATTGCCTGTTAACTATTATCGTAACGCTTTAACAGTTAACGTTTGGTGCGCACGAATTACTACACAGTAGCATGCATATTACCTTTCACTATCACCACTTTGTGATTTGCATTATCCGCTGTAAATTCACAATTTTATTATTATTTAGGTTTTTTTGCTCTCTCTACAGATCGATCTAATACAAAGAGCTATCGAAAAGCAATTGCTTCCAGGTGTAAAAATTTAAGGCGTTAAAACAAATCGTAAGCATTCGTAAAATTTTAATATGTAGGTAGGTACTATATTAAATATATTCGTAATTCGTATGGTAATAAAATACCTTTTCGTTCAGATCTACTTGTGTTTGCTGTGTTCACGAACGTCTGATCGGTTTCTTGAGTGTGATTCGAACGAAAATAATCCGTGTGCATTCTGAAATGTAGATTGAATATTATGTTTAATAACGCCCGACTCCGTTGTGCCTACCGCGTGCTCTCAGCCTGAGTTGACTGATAGAGAACATCCACTAGGCATAAGTCCTGCCAATGTAACCTAGCTTTAAATTAGCAATGATGACTAAATCAATAAAATAAATGAATAATTAAAATTATTTTCGTTTACCCGATATTCTACTTTCATTATACTTAATCCACGTATTCATTATACGTAATCCAGTTAGGGAAACCCAATAGAACCCAATCCGAGAATCGGACCCAGGAGTTTTCGATCAATAGTCGCATTCGCACCCACAACCAACGAGGCTGTACCTACTTTACAGTCTATGAAAATATGTATTACTGATGACCGTTACTATTAACATTCATTTTAATAATAGTAACAATAACATTCATATTATTAATAACACAGATTTAAGTAACGAATAATATTATTGTTTAAATTCAATACGAATTTATATCTTCCATACCCGCTACTGCCGCTGCTGCAAGAGAAAGCCTTGTTCACTTTGCCGAGACTCTTCTCCTTGTTGTCAGTGAGTTGGTCGATGAACACGTCGCGGTGTCTCTGCATGTACTCGTGTATGTTTCCAAACTTGCAATATTCCACTATCACGATCAACTCGCCTGGAAACACGCCATAACAAACGTGGTTTATGTCATGTATCACGTCACATCACGCCAAATCCCCGAAGATATAGGCCTAGGAGAGTAGCAGGCACACTCTCATGTTTCTTCAGTTACGTTTACGTCCCACTATGGAATAGGTGAGCCTATTGCCATACATGCTCACATCCAGACTCCGAGCCACTAATAGAATATCTAAGTTAGAAAACTCCATTAATATCCGACACGGGATTTGAACCCGTAACAAATGTCATGTATATTTCTATATATTGATGTACGAGGAGAATTATACTTCTTCTAAAAATAAATATAAACATACACAAATAGGTAGGTACATGTATGCGTAGAAATAATGATAAAAACAAAATAATACGGCATAATTAGTTATTACAAGAAACGAACAAACGATAGTCTTGTTTGATATACGATAAATGTTACCTAGAAAATATTAAACATTTGTCGTACGTTAAAACAATAATTGCTTTGATTAGCGGTTCATGTTTGTTTGTAATTGATGTCACACGCAAACCAAAGTCAAACGACTGCATTTCATGCAGATATTAATTAATTATATGCATAACCACTGTGAAGCTCTATTTCATTCTTGATTAGCAATTTTTATATAAGTTCGACAAAATTGCGTAATTTGTCCTAAACTATATTGTTAATGAAAACAACTGTACCAACTTATTATTATCTGTAACTGTTATTATCATTATTATTATTTTAAGAAGACCATTCGACTAGAAAATGTTCAAATTACACTTTGACATCTGTAGAAAACCATAAATTCTTACTTACGTTTACCCACATTTTTCGTACACGCGCCTAGTAAGTTGACTATGTTGACATGCTTGCCAAGATGCACCATAATTTTCAACTCAGATGCCAACGCCCTAATGTACATGTTGTCCGCATTTTTCTTAACCATCTTGACGGCCACTGGCGTGGTTTCTTCGGCATTGATTATGCCTCGAGCGCTCGCTTTGAACACAACGCCGAAGGCGCCGGCACCTAGTTTCTTACCTGGAATTTTTCAAATTTAACAACTTTATTACATGTTGACTTATGTATATCTGTTATATTGCCTAATGATTTGTTAATACATTATAAATAAATAAATAAATATCTTGGGACATCCCCATACACGGCCATCGGATCCCAAACTAAGCGTCAAGAGAGCTTGTGTTATGGTAACCAGACGGCTAATAAACTACATATACCTATACATATAAATATATACTTAAATACATATTTTTATTACACCCAGACACAGAACAAATACTAGCGCTCATCACACAAATATTTATTCTAAGTGGGAATCGAACCCACGACCCCCGGCGCAACAGTCAGGTTCACTAACCATTGCACAAACGGGCCAGTAGTTTATGATCATTTGCTTATTTTATTAAGGCTTTAGGCCCGAGCACTTCGTTCACATCTCATTCTCTTGATTCACGGATACTGTAGTATTGGGAGTTTCCTATTGCGACGATGTTACTCAGGATTTTATTTTTTTTAATGTATTCAACTCGCCCAGAAGACTTCATTTTAAAGTGTATGTAAGTATTCCTACAAAGTTACATGGTTGCTATCTAACTATAACAGCCACGACCAACTGCTTCAAGTGACTTCCGAACCACGGAAAGTCTACTGGAGAGCTGCTCTCATGAACACCTTGACCGTTCTAGCCAACGAAACAAAATCTTTGTGCTATTCACTTGAATGTATATTATTTTCAAATTTGATAAAGGTTAACATTTCGAGTTAACATTTGATTTTATTTCGAGTTTGAAGTTGATCGAAGGATTATATTGTTCCTGCTGTGTCATTAAAGTAACGTTTAATTTTAACATTTATGATATATTACATCAAAGTCAGAACTTACGAACCTGTTCCTAGAAGTCCAATTGAGTAGGGATACAGCTACATGTATATGTATATATATGCAGCCCGTTCCTGTACTATTTTCAGCCACAAGTTTTAACATATATAACGAATTCATTATATTATATCATCACTCCAGCTCCTTTGCATGGTATGCAGAGATCTCCGAGCGCCAAATATCTCTATCCTTACAGACCTGCTATGTTACTTCCACATTTGTAGCTCTCTTCACATAAAATACAAAGTAACCAGCTTAAACGTAACATCACGCCTGTAATCCCCGAACAGGTAGGCAAAGGAATGTAGAACATTCCTACGTTTCACCAGTTACGTTTACGTCCCACTATGGAATAGGTGGTTAG
>DWDU01003595.1:0-11447 GCA_018245575.1 Jemadia suekentonmiller
AGCTTCATTTTGACGTACAAAAAGTGTTCCACTGAACCTATTTTGAATAAATGATATTTGAATTTGAATTTGAATTTGAACATAAGCCACGTAAGCACATGAGCGGCAATAGCGTACACTAATGTAACGTCGAGTACAGCTACGAATGAACATATTATGACGGTGGAGCAGGCAGGCGGCCGCATTTAGGACGCACCGCAAATAAATCACATGCGGTTCCGTGAGCGCGGCTCTAGCGGCGCATTGTTCGCTCCGACACGAGGCGGCACGCGGCACGCGGCAACCCTTCCGGCACTTGCTTTCCGCGCGTTACGTTCTGACATCGATGCGACGTCCTGCGACAGTTACACCTTACTGATCGCAACGTTATGTGGTGGGGCACCCGGAGGCTGGTCGGAGGTCGTGGGTTGGATTCTTACCGTACAAAAATTTTGTATGATGAACTTAAGCATTTGTTCAGTATCTGCGTGTAAGGTAAAATATTTACGAGTGAAAGTACATATACATGTACTTATATACATGTAGTTAATCAGCCGTCTGGTTACTATAACACCCGCTCTCTTCGGCCCTACTCAGGGACGCAATGGCCGTGTATAATATCCCAAGATATTTATTAACTTATTTATTTACTACCACGTTTATAAAGTACTTTCCGTAACCTTAATGAAGTTTTAACTACGTAATGTACATAAAAAAATACATTTGCCTTCACAGTAAGGAAAGGAAAAGTAGTAGATCTTGGGAAAAAACCCTTTTTCAATGGTTCTCTTCACTGGAACAAATACATCAGTGAGACCCACATGTCACATTTTTTAGATACTGAGGTACCGCATGTCTGTCATTGAGACATTTCAACTTGTTCAGATGTGGAAAGAGCAAGTAGAGAACAAACTGGAGTACCTTCTCATGTAGGTACACCACTATTACCTTTACAAATATCTTTGTCACTATACTGATATATCAGCGACTACAGTTCTCGTTCCAACAAAGTTGTACAAAAACGAAAAAAGAAATACATTATACTCGGAAGTGTAATGAAAGTGAGTGCGGAATGATTCGTAACTGCCGATGTTCCGGTATAATTGCCGCGTGCACGGTACTTGGTAATTAATGTTGATTGGTCTATAATTATAATTTCGTGGTAACTAAATGATCATCGGAACGACGCCGATAAAATTATTTATGATATCTAATACCTTTAAACAAGCAATGGTTTTATATACATACGTATGTATACATAATCTGAATGTTGGAAACGGCTGGAGTTACTTTCATCTAGTTCGGTGCGTGGCGAGTTTCGGGAGCGAAAAATCGATCTATCTAGGTTTTATTTTCAGAAAATTCCGTTTTAACCGTGTTTTCATTGAATAAAAACCTCCTACAATGTCATCAGAATATGAAGCTAAATTTTGCCACAATTTACGAAGTTAAAATAGCTCGGTGGGGAAATCGGGCGCCTTAAAACGCAGGAAATCCAAATCTCGGTCGGATTGTTTCTTTTATTTTTTCTCTTTTTTTCGAGTTCCTTCTTTTTGTGAGAAAAACTGTTCTTGGGAGCCCTAACGAAAATTATTCATTATTTTTAAATTTATTATATCGGTAAGATAAAAATATATTATTCATATTTCATCAGTAAGTAATTTGCATAGTTATTAGTAAATATAATTCCAAAAAAACTCGGTTATCCAGCTACTATCGTTTAATCACGTAAAAGCAAATACATTTCCCCATAAAACACTGAGACACCTCACTTAAGCGAAAACGTGGTGTAGCCAATTTATCCTTATTTCTTGTATTATCATTCCCTTTACTATTATTCTTTACCAAAAATAAATAGTTATTTTTTGCATACAAAATATTTTAGCTACGCACAGTCAAAATTGTAATGATATTAAATAGTTCCCATAGTGACTCACGGCATCGAAGATCATAAATAGCCCTTATTGCCCTCTTTTGTAGAATAAAAATGGCATCGGTCCTTACAGTATTATCCCACAGTAAATATACCGTACAACATTATACTGTGAAAGTAATTAAAGTAAACAAGTCTAGCAATAGATACATCAGTAAGTTGTCTAGACAAATATACTAACCTCACTTATGTTGGTTTATATCTTAATATGAACCTTGATCTGACGAAGCTCCACCCCGTATTCATAATAGGCAGTGGAAAGAACACGTAGAAGCTTTAATAGTATATACATATAATTTCAAAAATATGATTTACCAAAAACATACCAAGCAAAGCTCATGTCATCCACTAGTTATTGTAAAGTGAAAATGACAGCGTAAATGTTGTAGGTACTCGATGTGTAAGGTACTGTGGTTAAGTGAAAAATGCGAAGAGGATTAAGCTCGGCAATCACTAACAAGGCCCTTTATATTAAATATCGTATCATAGTATTAATTAATAGAAAATTTATCTATTATAGAAAAAATTAAAAGGCGATTCAAAATCTTGGCAGCCGCCTCGCAACAACATACGCCTAATCAAGGTGGCGTGCACTTTTTATGTTCTATTTCATTACATTATTTACAAAAGTATACCTTCGTTTTCCCCAAGACATTTTCTAATAGAAGTTAAATTTGAATGTGGACTAGAGTCCATGCTCCTAAATATACGCAACGAGTAGGTTCGATTGCTGACCTTGAGTATTAGCGCTGCAGGATGCATTAGCAGCCGGCTTCACCTGCCAGCCCTACGGAGTCATATTGCCTGCACTCTCGTCTCACAATGTTCTGTTGCAAAATTTTGTTCGTTTAGGAATTAAATGGGAAAAAGTTTGCAAGAACGCTTAATGATTGATGAGACCAAGACTTATGAGTTCCATTTAATTTAAGATTGTTACATGCGTATATTTTTATTCTTTAACAGGTTAGCATATATATTTCTTTGATGGTTTATTGTTAATTGTTAGGCTTATTATTTCCCACATATTATTTCTTATAATATGTATTATATAGTGTTGCATGTAACGTCACATATTCTATGTATTATCATAGAATTGGTGGCGGGGCGGAGTTAGAGTACAATCCCAGAGCCCGTGGCGGGCCACAGGCTGTCGCAAGAGGCGACTAAACCTGCATGGGAATGGGAAACCCAGCATGGAAATTGTTGGCATAACCCCTCATGGGGGTCTATGTCCAGCGGTGGACTGCAATAGGCTAATGATGCTTATATTATTATAATGTTAATTATTGTAAGTGGATATTATATTGTTCTAATTAAAATAAATGTATGTTCCATTCAGATTTACTTCGTGCTTGTTGCTGCGGTGGCTGCATCGCTGGGCGCGTCGGCAGCATCGCCGCCCAGTGACGTTATCCCCATCCTAAAAAGCGAGTCGGAGGGGCCTAATGTTGACGGCTCGTACAAATGGCTGTAAGCAAAAACGTTTCTTTCTTACGTAACAATAAGCTTGCATAAAGTACCTTCTTCTACGCGTCTTCATTGCTGAAGATCGTGCCTGCTCTAGTGATCAACTATGCACATGTTCCTAAGTCGTCTGCCGTTGGTAAGACTTCGGCATGTCGGAGACATTTAATGGCCGACAGTTGATTTGCATCTCTGATTTGATCAGACCATCTGGAGCGTGCTGTACCAGGCGATCTTTACGCTCTAATTTAGGATAAAAAGTACTTTAAACAGTACTAGTTACAAAGGAGAAGTAGTGTAATAGCACTTAGTAGTAGTGCGGTGCTTCCTACATTTAAAAGTAGATTCTGCAATATGTATAAAATACTACAGAAAGTTTGGTATCAAAGCAGATACCTACAGTAGGTAGAATGTGAGTAAAAAACTATAGATTAAGAAACCTCTATGAGAGATATCACGCTTGTGACATTTTGTTCCGCAAAGTACCGTTGTTGAAATTTCATCTTGTTTTTATTACATTGTGTAGCGCCTTCGGTGTCGTATATAGCAATATATCATACATGTTTGTATCTACTCTAATACCTATGTAATTATAAATATTGACAAGAAACATAGATTTTTAGGCGTACAATATTTGTATAGTTAGAAGATAATAATATAATGAGTCAATAATGTACGTCATTATGACGGAAATGTAAAATTTAAAATAACTAGTTGGTTACAATAATGATTTTTTAAAGGACAATACAGTTTTTTTTTAACTTACATACATCCTTGGTCCATATGCAGATGGAAGCGTGTCACGTTTTACTTTACAATACTTATCTTTTCCTTCCAAATAATGTGGCGATGTTATAATACGAACACTTATAAAACAATAAAGTAAACATGACTTAACGCTTTATATAAACTTACATTACTATTTTTAGGTATGAAACTGGCAATGAAATAAATGCTGAAGAATCTGGTTACGTAAAGAACTTCGGTAAAGGGGAGCCGGACGAGGTGCAGGTGGCGGAAGGAAAGTTCAGTTACAAGGCGCCTGACGGAACGCTCATAGTTCTGACGTACGTCGCGGACGAGAACGGATTCCAGCCGCAGGTGCGTTCGAACTTTCACTTCGCATTATAATTAATTATTTGATAAATTTAAATTTATATTTATGTGATAAAGACATTTTTGAATATATTTTAACTTTTACGTACAGACACAAATTTTCTTACCTCATAATGTTGAAATGAAATTAAGGGATTCAACAATAAAAATATGAATATGTTTCTTTACGTTTATAAATACGTTTCTGAAACTGCCTCATTGGTCGTGTTGGTTGCAAGTGCGACTGTCGATCAGGAGGTCCTGAATTCGATTCCCGGATTGGCCACTACTAAAATTTTCTACTTTCTAAACTGATATTTCTAAACTACTAAAACATATTCGTAACATCACGCCTGTAATTCCCGAAGAGATAGGCAGAGGAATGTAGAACACTCCCACGTTTCACCAGTTACGTTTACGTCCCAATACGGAATAGGGGATAAGCCTACTGCCGTACATCAGGCACATATTCAGACTCCGAGCCATTACTGGAAAATCTGAATTAGTGAATAATAGTTCCCGACCGGGGATTTGAACCCAGGACCTCCCGATTGGCAATCGCACGTGCAAACAATATGACCAATGAGGCAGTCAGGCAGTCGCTAAAGACATAAAAAATAATATACTTACTTACTTCGGCTCTACAATACATCGTGCATCTTGACCTCCAGAACTATGTGCCTCCACTTCGTCTTGTCTGTCGACTCGACTTTTCCTTAGCTAATGACTTTTCATACTGTACAAACAAGTCCTAGTGCCAGTTTAAACCTACGGTACTCGTATAGAGCTATGGGGCTGTGCAAAAAGAGCAATATACAAATAATACAGCGGGGCCAGAACAAGGTCCGGGACATTGTTAACGCATCGTGGTACGTGCGAAATGTACGTACGGCCTCCACCCGGACCTGAAGATTTCGTAGAGTGTTATCGTAAAATATGACAAGCTCATGAAAATACACTTCATCGTCGTGTGACTGTTGAGGCTATCTATTCGTAGCTCCTCGATGACACAGACCTGGTCAGAAGACGGATGAGGAAAAAACCTTTTAGTTAGTGTGGTGCTAGATAGAAATACAATAAGTGAACTATTTACTAAAATTACGGGAACTAAGTGACTGCCCCTTAAGAGACGAACATAGTGCCAGTGGACATTGCACAGAAATATAGTAGAAGTTTAGGTTAAAGTAAAATTACTTATTAGTCTGATGTTTAAACTAGCTTTTAATAATACTCAGGTACTAATGAGCTTAGGGCCTCACATACATATATATCTTCACGCCAGATCCCTTACGGGGTATGTAGAGGTAGGCTCTCAAATAAAAAAAAAAAACCTAAAATTAAACGTTGAAACATCTGCTGCAGAATGAAAAAATCCACCTAATTACGCAGGCGGTTATCAAAAGTTAATAATAATAAGAGGTAGACAGAGGAGTGTAGTACACTGCCACTTTTTAGGGATTTTCGATTATTAATAATAACGCTTTTTGTTAATAATCTGTGTGAGAAATAATTAAAGCTTATTAATAATGAATTAGATTAACAAGTTGTAATTTTAACAATAACGCATGATCTATATTCACGGGTTACGTTCAATATTTATTACGCTAATATACCTTTTTTTTTTTTTTTTGTTACGGGGGGGAAACCTTCAAAAGGTACCCGGTACCCTGGGAGAGATACCGGGTTATGTGGGACTTTTACCGCACTAAAACCCCCTCGGTGGCCTTCCTCGGCGCTAATAGGAGGACTCCGGGATCTCCGGCGGAACGCACCGGTGCCCTCCTAGCGCGACGCCCCTGCGGGCTCTTCTTCTGGGAGAGACAACATTGCCTCGTCCCACGCCCTCCGCGTTTCACGACAGTATGCGGCCACACATACCGTCGTCCTTCCCGGGATCGCTGAATGAGCGGTTCGAGCTCGCACTCTGGCCGCTCGCAACCCCGGTAGCCTCCTTTTAGTCGCCTCTTACGACAGGCAGGAGATACCGTAGCTCGTATTCTAGTCCCGAGCTACAGGGACAATGGTAAAAGGTACCTAGACGTACTTTAATAAAAATAGTTTCGGCCGATTTGTCTATGCTTTAACTTGCAATGTTGCATACATCGCATATTGCATTATAATTGTTGTGCATATTTTGGTGCTTTACAATTATTGCATATATTGTATTGCAATTATTGCATATATATTTTTGTGTAATAATCGAGTTACAGTGCTTGATGCGGTTTGAAATTGCAAGCGATATGTGAAGTTAAAATACAACGCACAAAGTGTTTTCTTTACTATTTCCAGTTTAATTTGATACCGTTATCGACAACAGTCGTTGAATTTCAACGGACACTGAAAAAAACCTTTCGAATGAAAGACTGTCCGCTAACCGGTCTGTCAACTTATTTAAGATGTTTCAAGACTCCCTCAATTACAGGTAGAGACCTGTGCCTAATCTGATCGTTTGATAAATGAGCTAGTATGATTAATACGCAACTCTTACTTTTAATATATTTCCCTTAAAAATGTAACATGTATTGATGATAATGAATACAAATTTACTAGCCGTACTTTTATGCATCCTTGTATGTACCAGTGAAAAGGCTCTAACACTATTCGAAAATGTGAGGTAATTTACTGCGTACTTAATTACCATTCACTTTGGTCGAGTAAAAAAAATTCTAATACAATATAACACATGTTCGATTGTGTTTTCCGTTAATATCTGAAGACACCCTCGCTCAGTGTTAAAGAAAATTGTCTATTACATTTCTTATATTCACTGAGCGTCGATGTGTAGTTGCAAATAATATTTGTAACCATAGTGTTCGTACAGGAAAAGTACGAGGCAATGGATTTGATACGGATTACCAAAACGTACATTGAAAAAAGTTCGTCCAAAGGAAACTGAAAATTAACCAACATTACGATTAGCATTCTAAATATAGCGATGTAGGCGATCGTGACAAATCATCCGTGATCAAGCCCCATGAACTCTGAGGTGTTACCCGCCAGAGCCGGAAGTGGCAGGCAAAAAGCGTCGCAATCATAAACAACTGGTGATGCGTTAAAGGCGAAGGTTGCTGACGTAGGCATTGGTCGCTTACAGTAAATAGGTAACGCCTAACATCACCAGCTTCACCAGTTATATTCACGTTCGGAAGAGGTGGTGAACCTGTTGCCGTACAATGGGCTCATTTTCAGACTCCAACTATGAGAAAATCTAAATAGAAAGCCAATAGTGCCCGACCTGGGATTCGAAGCAAGGGCCTCCCGATAGGCCGTCGCGTTTGCAGTGAGCACAACCCCAACGACGCAGTAAATAGGCACCTACTAAATGGTACTGAGAACTTTGACCTCAAACGATAAAAGATAAAAATGAAAATTTAATGATGCACAGTAATGTTTTTCAAACCGTATAAATTCTAAGTAACACATGGTCGTTACGGCAGAATCCCCCTCAATCCTTCTCATTCAGAGACGAGGCGCTGATTCAACAGTGGAACGATAAAACGGTTGATACTGAGGATACATAATATAATTTCACATTGAAATGTTCTCCAAGTCATTGAAGTTTGCTACCCGCGGTCGGCCAGTGTGAAAGACTATGACCTGAATGCTTCTCACTCTGAGAGGAGAAACGCGTCCATTGGTATGTCATACCACATGCCCTATGTTAGTATCGGTGTGCTTTGGGACATTGTCAAGGAGAGGGTTGTAGGTACTTCACCAGTTATGTTTTACGCCCCATGAAATAGGGGATGAGTCTTTTTAAAAGGTGTATGTATACATTTGCGTATTATATATTTTATAGTATCACAAATTGTGCTAATTTTCATTCATTCATCGTCGTTGGGCGCCTCTGAGATATTAGCAGAAACGTAATAAGTAGTAATAACTACATTATTGGCGAGTATATGTATGTATTTGTAGTGCTATTTAATGATATTCCATACAAAATACTTGTTCATTATGAGCACCTAAGAGTTTTTTTTATCAAAAAAGAGTATTGAAAAGGTATGAAAATGTGAAAAAGGTATTTATTATAGCTCGTAAATTATAGACATTAGCGCCAATTCATTTCAAGTTGCAACGCTTCCCATTTAATATTACTTAATTCATTAATTTAAGTTAATGAAAAGCTTTTATTTCATTTAGGGCACGGTCACATGATACTGCTAAGCGAATGGTTTATTAAAGCTTAGACAACTATTAGCTACTCGTTTTTAATTTTAATATGTTATAACTAGTCAACTTTAGGATGTTTTAAAATCTTTTAATATATTATCATGTTAATAAAGATCATTTTAATTTTTCGTTAGCTCTATATTAAATGAATGGTAATTCAACGTTTTTTAAATGGGACATCTTCCTAACTAATGACAATAACGTACAAAAACTTCAAGATCAGGCCGCGGATTACATAAAAAGAGTTAATTAATCAGTTACACTGGCAGTTTGCTTTTTGTACTTAAAAAAAAAGTAAACAGAAGTCACTTTCTAAGGTTTAAAAATAAAGGCGATTTTGCTATTACGTTTTTATCGCAAACTTTTTCTTCACACTAATATAAAGGTCGTAGAAACGTCCAGATTAATGTTTTTATAGCTATTCTTACGTTATATACATAGTTGTCGGTCAATGAAATATGAATGTTGAAAGGAATCTATCAACATAAAGAAACCGTCACCATTATCATCTGCCTATATTAGTCCACTGCTGGACATAGGCGTCCCACATTGAATGAAATATATAAATACACAAATGAATGTCATTTTATATTTTCAGCATTCTATTACCTTATTTTGTAGAAGAAGGTATTATTATAAGATGATACAGCTACTGATAATTAACAGTAACTGTATCATCTTATAACAATTATTATTGATAATTATAATTATCAATTATATTTGGTCAATACACGAATTTTACTAGTACATATGTATAAACAAAATTTGATCACTTGAACATTTTTATTGAGCCTGCTTCGAACTCTGAAAATGGTTGTGAAAAAATGCTTATGTCTAAAATTTTGAAATGCAACAACCTCGAGATTATTCGGAAATCTATCAACAAAAAAAACACAAAGTGTTCATTGGACTCTGGACTATTTGTCGGTTGGTATTAGAATCGACCTTCTCATTTTCGCTTTCTAGGAAACCAGCCGCCAGGCGGTAGTTTAACATTGTAATAGGAAGGTTTTTTTACTCAATAACGCCTATAAAGTACACCAGAATCTGTCATTGTGTAGGAAGTGAATAACTGAGCTAATATGTTCCGTGTGGACGACCTCAGCACATTGTTCACTATCGGACAGCCGTATGTTTTAAAACCTATTTCATTAAGTATTATTAAAACTACTCGGGAACATGATTTATTAAATATAGAATTTAAAATTCGGATACAAATTTATCTAACAATTCCAGTGTTCAGACTATATATTAGTTGTATCAAATAACAAGGTAAGACAATTGATTTTATCTAAATAATATCTAAATATTTTCATGGGATTTTTCTTTCTTACAATTATTAGTTAAAATTTTTTGTAGGGGCTCGGAATCTGAATATGTTCACCCGGTGTATAGATGTAGACTGACCACCTATTCCATAGTAGGACGAAAGCGTAACTGGCGAAACGTGCGAGTGTACTACACTCCTCTGTCTACCTCTTCGTGGATTACAGGCGTGATGTTGCGTTTATGTTACGTTTAAATAAACTGCTCACCAAGAACAAAACATGCTGTATACACGCCGCCGCCGAGCGCCGGCTCCAAGAATTCCAGAACTATAAACATCTCGTAGTTCAAAGAGAACGCTCGTATCACGCCGAAGACTCCGTTGGTCACGCTGGCGAAGACCAGAGCCATTCTTCGCCCGAATCGATCAGATATGAGGCCGGTGAGAGGGATGGAGATGAAGAACCCAGCGTTGTGGACAGTGCCGACCAGTGAACGTTTCCAGTCCTGACAGCCGAGGTTGAACTGCAATAAAAATTTAATGATTGGATTATTTAAAGAAAAAACAAATTGTATTTCACACATTTCTCAGTATTAAATGGGCGCTGAAATAATTGAACACTTAATAGGAAATCACTATTATAGAAGTTAAGAAATATTTCTGCTTAGTGTTTAAATCTACGTGTGAGAACTTCTAAATACATCACTGATGACTGCACTTTAACAAGTTAATATTAGTCGACATTATTCACTGCCTCGTTGGTCGCGTTAGATGCAAACGCGGCGGCCAATAGAGAGGTTCCGGATTCAAATCCCGGGTTGGGCACTACTGGAATTTTCTAATTTAGATTTTCTAATTGTAGCTCGGAGTCTGGATGTGTGCCCGATGTAAGGCAGTAGGCTCTCCACTAATTCCATAGCAGGGCATAAATGTTACTGGTGAAACGTGGGAGTGAACTTCACTCCTCTACCTATCTATTCGGGGATTACAGGCGTGGTGTTACGGTTAATATTGAGCTCGAGTTTGAGATGTGCAGACGTACTAAGTATGACGTACTGAGTATACCCGGTATGATTTTTATTTCATCTTATTCCAGATAAACAGAATCGTATGCTCTAGACATGATTGTACCATACAGGTTTTTAAGAATAGTTAGTCCAGATAGGTTAGTATTGGAAAATGGGTAGGGCTGGCAAGGGGCGCAATTTGTTCCCTGAATATAGATGATGAAAAAAACCTCGTCTTTCCTCAAGCTGTAGCTGGAATACGTTGGATTGAAAACATATTATAAGATGCTCTTTGCTTGTTTTAACATTTGTACAGCTAAGTTAGGTCGGAAGTCTTAAGATAACAAGTACATGGAACAAGTTTAACGTATAGGTACTCGTATTACATATTATAAACATATTAATAAACGTTTGAACTGAGATGTAACCTAATCAAGTAGAAGAAGTTAATTGATATGTTTACGAGTTAATAACGTTGAAATGTATTACAAGAACTGGTCGAATACTTATTGATGTTGATCATTCAATT
>DWDU01003596.1:0-11447 GCA_018245575.1 Jemadia suekentonmiller
ATCATTAGACATATTTCAATCGATACCGGCTGTATTTCATGAAGCAGTCATGAATTATCTACAAAGTGTCTACACTAGATAAAGGAATTGGATTCTAAAAATCTGTAATGTTTATATAGTTGTGTATATATGAATAAATAAACAACTATTTTTTTTTAAATATCGTTTATACGAACGAAACGAAGGCCACTAAATACAGCGGACATAGCAGTGCGGGTCTGTTACTCTCAAATACATTGCGTAATTTAATTATCGGCTATCACCAGGGCGATATCGGTGAAACTCGTTGCAGGAAATCCCCATAGTGTGTTTAAAGCTAAAATATGAAGTCAATACGTAGGTAAAATGTAACAGTATATGTATTTATATATATCGAGTTTGATGCAAGAATAACTGCTAGTAGTGACTCGGAGTCTGGAATGCCAATAGACTCACCACCTATTGCATGGTGGGACGTAAACTTAATCGGTGAAACATGGGAGTGTACTACCCTCGTCTGCACATATCTTTGAGCATTACAGACATGATGTTACGTATATACAGAAATATTTCAGCTATAAATTCATAGTAGCAATAAAATACTATTCTTTCAACAATAGTTACAGTGACGTAAACATGGGTTTCCTCTCCGAACCAATCTAGTATGGTAATTAACAACACGTTTGAGTATAGAGCGAAATGAACTCGGCAAACTGGTTCAGATACGGGCGGAGTGTTCACGTTCTCGACAAAGATAAAAAGGGTCGCCATGCTATAGGATATGACGTGTTGAAACGTACAAATAAAAATCACATTTAACACACCATACAATCTGATCACATATACCTAAGATTAAAACATGTTAAGATCTTACCCTTAACTATATTTCAGACCCTTCGCTATGATATTACAAATGTTTATAAATACAATATTGTTGAATGCATTTTTTTCTATACGTGTATGTATCATGATATGGTTTTGACGTTATTTTGAAAAACGTCCTTACTGTAATCCAACTGCAGTTTCATTATTTGTGACAGTCTAGCCACACACTGTCCAACTAAGGCCTAATGTCAATTCTATAGGTTATATGTTTATAAACTGCACAGATACACTTAACGTAATGTAGTCTGGATAAATTTTGTAATATGAAAAAACACATTCCCGTGTCATCCCGCGCTATCTGGTTACACAGCAGATAACCCACTTGGCTATCACCAAAACACGTGTGCGTATCTAGGCGCATTTGAATAGCAAATAACTGCAGTGCGCAGTTCCCCGTATTCGAGTTAAATGTCACTTCTCTATATATATCTAGCACTATTGTAGGTATAGGATGAAACGCTTACAGTGCCGAAGTGGCAATTGTGGATCTATCAAAGCACTATCGTTGAATAGTAGAGAATTTTACGAGGGTTTCCGTACTGTGAAGGGCACTTTTATTGATATAGATTCAACGAAATCATAAAAGTAACTTAATTGGCCTTTTTATCTTTATGTCTTATTTATGTATTGTATATCCAGCGTTCTTCAAAAGCTAGGCAAGCGTGCACCATCTTAGCATCTGCGCTTTTCATCATGCGGGATTAGGGCCAAACGATAGCCCAGCATATACATAATAAAAAAATATCTACCCTGTTTGGTTACCAAAACGTGTTATCTAATACTTTCATTGTTGCCCAACAAACACTTGATAATGCGGTGTAATGAACTGCTACAATGTCGATGTCCTATAAACTGCCCGTACTGCCGTTCCAACCCACAAACCGGAAGATATTCGAACATTATAGTCTTCTATATTGCACCCAGTAAATTCACCTTGAATAGAAATAAAAGGGGATCCGAATGAACGAATTTAATCGCCTGGTCCTTCGAGTCGGATGTTTCGTTCAGTCTGTGGCATTACCTTTTATGAACACTTAGGCTCGGTGCTTACCTTGCAAAATGTTCTCTTAGTCGCCGGTGCACCGGTCACCTTCCCGCTCATAAGACCCTTGTTATTTGGTTGACTTTGTTCAACTTGGCAACTTAATTGGTTGATTAATGGTTCATACTTTGTGTAGCGTCTTTTTAATTTAAATCAGTATATTCTTTATTGCGTCAACCTTGTAAATATAATGTACTTAAAAAAAGATGATATTGCTGCCACACATTAAGAGTAAATAGTTTTACGGTATAAGATTATTTTTAATTTGTGCACTAATAATATTTTAACTTTGCCACATAGAATATTCCTGTACAAAGGACCCTTTTACATCCTCTTTACAACAAAGATACATCTTTTTAGCCGTACCTACAAAAAGGCAGGTTTTTCAATTCCATGTACTTTAAAGAGAAAGTATTTATTATTATTTAGTACCTTAGTAAATGCTCCATCAGTAAAATATTCAATGTTTGTTTAAAAGTACAATTGTTTATGCTTATCCACTGTAGTGTCCATTAACTTAATCGGCGAAAGTTGCCATGAATGTCATACACAGGCATCATTTAATAAAACCGTAGTAGTGCCGGAATTGATTGTAAATTATGGCAGAAATGTCACGTAACATATTTTCTTGTAAGTAAATTAAACAGGATTCTGATTCGCAAGAATTTAAATACACAATATATTCTACCATATCTACCGTACCGTTTTGTAGAGGACATTATTGAACTACATAGAGCACTTAAGAAAAGACATCCTGTATATTCGTTACTTTTATTTATTTTTATTGGTATACACTATACCTACAATAAATGGACTTCATAACGTAACATCTTGCCCGTAATCTATAGAATAAATGGGAATCTATTACTATACACAGGACACATATTCAGACTCCGAGCCACTACTAGAAAATCTAAGTTAGAAAAATCCAATAGTTCCCGACCCGGGATATGAACTCAGTACCTCTCGTTCGGCGGTCGTGATTGCAACCAACACTACTAACAAGGCAATCACGGACTTAATACTGAACGGTCTTTTCCACCAATCAATACTTTGATAACATAAATAATGCATACTCGTAATATCATTAACTATAAAAAATAATATCTAACTACTGAATTTTACCAATAATTTTGATTAAAACACCCAACTCGTGTGAGACCTTGGTTACAATCGACATTACGATCAAGATCTGAATATTAATGAACACGCCGCTAAATTATTCAGAAATTTCTTTACGCGAGCCCTCAGTAGCTTCATGAAGTAAAAAATATAATTTAATTAATGAAGGGCTTAATAAATTACCAGCCATCCTAAAAGCAATGTTTTATATATTTTTTGCATTAAATGGAACAGATGACTCGACCGAATGTAGCGTTCAGGCTCAATTTCAATAGGCGTTCAATTTTTCAATGAATGTCATATAACCCGTTATAGATAATTCTTTTACTACAACTCTACATAAGTAGAAAAAATATAATTTGAAAATGCGACTGATTCGTATAAAATCCATTATGAAGAATCAAATGTAATAGAATCCACATGAAATCATTCGAAAACCAAAAATTTTATTATATAGTAAAAATATCATCACTGCACACAAAGTACCACGCCTGTATATCTCCGAAGAGGTAGACAGAGTGTAATACATTCCGACATTTAACAGTTACCGGAGTAGGTACATTAGTTAGGTAGTCTATAATGCGTGTGATGAAAGTAAATAAAGTTGTAGTCGAAGAGACCCATGTTACGTAATAAAAATACAATTTGTACTTGAAAATTTTTCATCAAAAAGAAAGATGTGTTTAATATTTATTTTGACTCTCAAGACAATATTTTACTTTGAGATTTATAATAGGCTATCTAAGTTACATACTTCAATATATTACTAAAACAATTTTAAAGATTATATTCAATGTTATATCAGAAATAACGGCTCATTATCATGAACAATATGATACTATTAAAATTATATATATATATTTATATAGTCTACAGTGTACATAGATGTAAAGGCTGAAGTTATTTTATTATGTAAATTACAATATGAGTCCGTGCTCTACTTTCCATGTGACAGGCAATTTTCCTCAGACAATATGAGAAACACAATAACGTAACAGGCATATTCGTACATATGTAGATAGACTTCATTATGTATAATATACTGAACATATAAGGTCTTCTTATCTTCTAACTACTTATAGTGCAATGCAGCATCGCCCCTGTAATACCCGAAGAGGTAGGCAGAGGAGTGTAGTGCACTCCCACGTTTTAACAATTACGTGTACGTCGCACTATGGAATAAATATTAAGAAATACTGATGGTACTTATAGTATAGTAACCCAATAACAGAATTCCTCTAGGGTCGATCGTATAACTTCTCCAAAATATGTTTTGAGTTCTATACGCTTACTATCATTACATAGCTACAATCTTGAATTCTATTTTTGTTAATCTTGATAACCACCGAATCGATTTTGGTTTGACGTTCGTCATATCAGATTGTTACTGAGAGAAACTGACTTACGCAACATTTCAGTGAAACGTATTTAAACAAATGTCATTTATACCAAAATTCCGTATTTCACATAACTGTATTACTTAATTTCTTGATGTGTGATATAACATGTACGGTTCATACGTCGCACTGACATCGCCTTAATTTATGCTTTAAAACGACAAAGCTTGAACTAAAACTATATTCATTTCTACCGCTTGTAAATGGTAAGTTATAATCATGTATTCAATCCTTCATTAAACTTAAAATATTCAGAGATTAGGCAGTGTTATAATTCACTTTTAAATGACTCAATTTAGGCTGTCACGTGTTAAATAATAGTACGTACTCCTATATACCGCGAATAACAATAGTACCGCCGTCCGACCGCGCGTCCTTGCCGTTGAAGCGTGAAAAATATTTTTAAAAGCATTTGCGAGACATGGAAATGGATGGAGAATTGCTGTAACATTTTTTTGACGGCCCAATGAGCGAACGGAAATCGATTGGCGGCTTCAAGCCCGACAATGGACTATGGATTGAGCTTGGTAATCAATACACTTTACTGCTCTCGAAAGAAATAATGGAATATATATAGTCAAAGAGGCAGTTACCCATGAATTTATTTACTTCCGAATATTCCGAATACATATTAGATTAAGGCTATATATGTTTATATATTCGATGTTATATACGAGTACGTCATTCGGCTGAAGCTAATGCTCTGAATGATAGCAGGCTAAACTCTTATCTTGGCGAAGGTGGTGAAGATTATTAAGCTATAACAATAAATCAAGCCATTAGGTGCTGAAGTTACCTTAACGTAGACGAATGGTAGCTATTTGTCTTAACACGGTATAGGACAGACGCTCTAGCGGGCGGCAACTGTTCATATCTCGATGTATTATAAAATTCAAATCCATATTACAAAATTTTATTTCTTAAAAGTTAACGACAATAGAAAAATGTATCATTTTAAATTGTTAAACTCCTCGCTAGTTTTCGTTTCAATGATAATTAATTAATGATATTAATGAAATTATAATTAAAATACTGAGCACGGCGCCCATCGTTTTCTTTCAATGTGAAATGAAAATTTTAGTTAAATAATATTTTACATACGTATGATGTAACGTTATACGCACCGTGTGTTACGTAATATTGTTTATTTAATAGTTACTGCTTCACTCTTATGACTTCCTCGCAACGCATCTAAGTCCTATAGTATTTTTCAACACTTATACTATTTCATTGTCTCTTCGCTATAGCTCTGGGTTATTTGTACTTATTTCTTCGTCTACAACGAAAGTGCCTTCAAGTAATTTTCTGTTGCTACTTTTATATAAATTTAAATTGTGATGGTCAAGAAGTTTTCTAACCACACTTAGTTATCCATGTTCCTTTCTTATTTTTATTGTATTCAGTGTGGTAATTTTATTTAAATATTATACTTATACTTAACTGCCTCGTTGGTTGTGTTGGTGGCAAGCGCGACTGCCGATCAAGAGGTCCTAGGTTCGATTCCCGGGTTGGGCACTATATAATTTTTCTAATTTAGATTTTCTTATAGTGGCTCTGAGTCCGAATTTGTGCCCAGTGCATGGCAATAGGCTCACCACCTATTCCATAGTGGGACGTAAATGTAACTGGTGAAACGTGAGAGTGCACTACACTCCTCTGCCTACTCCTTTGGGAATAATAGACGTGATGTTACGTTTAAGTTTTATGTATACATTTTTAAGAAATTTAATCAATCGCCCATATACCATTCATAAAGTAATTTTCTAAACAAACTTGCTAAATACTCGCGACCAGTTTAAGGATAAATAATACAATGAAGAGTTTTTGCTCAAGGTAAACTTACCAGTAATTCGGAAGCACTAATGCAGAGATCTGAAACCACCTCGCGATAACTAAATTAATACGTTCACGCTTCAGCGAAGGATTACGAGCCATTTATTAATGTACTTTAAAAGCCTTTCGATCTCATCTGAGGTATGGAGAGACTCAAAACTTTATTATTTTATTAATTTTACCATTTTTGTATAAGCTACATCTTCACACCAGGTCTGGGAGGTTACGGGGTAGGCAGATAGAAACGAATCCTAGGTAACTCTATCCTTACAAACTAGGCGTGCTTTTTCTACTTTCATTATACTTTAAATACGGTTGTTATTTTTTAATGGTGGACAAATAACTTTAAGTACTTCATTAAACTCATTATTATGAAGTAAATGCTCATTAAACTCATTATTATGAAGTTATTATTCGAAGTAGCTTATCAATAAAAAATGTACAGGAATGTTTTTGTCATCCAAAAATTTGGCGACAGAAGTAGTGATGAATCGTAGCCGGAACCAAAAACAGGATTTCGAAAACAACCTTGTTTTCCGCTCGTAAGATTATTCAAAGCATGAAAACCAGACGCCACGAAAACAATCCTAGCGCGGCGAAAGTATAAAAATATATATTTAATTATATAAAGAAGTCAAATTCGCCCCAACTATTTAAGTCTGTGAGCGTGTTGACACGGAACTGTGTGCTCTATTTTCCTTGATGTAAGTGGTTTTATTGAATGCACTAGGTCGGGGGTTGTCGGGCAGTGGGGCGTCGGATCGATACTGGGTTACTGATATAAATAGGACAGGCGAACTTAAAGGTCGCACCTAACGCTCAGTTTCATTCTCTACAAACGGTCGAAAGATGACACGGACGCTGTAAAGCAGCAGTGGAAGTGAAATACAAATTTATTTAAAAAAAATCCGTTCGAAACCAAAACAGCATTACTTTACAGCTAAAAATACCATGAATTGTCACATTTACTAAAACGGCTCTCTTGTATACCTAATGCTTGTACACGAGTTGAAGACTGACGATAATTATCACATGTTTAATTTTTATTGTCAAGAAATTCCTTTTGCGTTTTAGTGTTTTGTTTTGTTTCAAGATAATTAAATGAATATAATCAATCGTACAAAGCGCAGTATACCTATGCATAAAGTAAGCGAGGGGCAAAAAACACAACTAAATTTTAAATGTCAATTGAAGATTCACTTCATTTAAATAAATTAACATTTTGTGACATTTCCACTAAAGGCTATACGATTTCGTACTTGGCAAAACCTGTGCTATTTATATAACCATAGCCATGCACAGAGCAAATATTTATTTTCACTCACATAAATATTTGAACCAAGAGGAAATCGAATCCATGATCCCAAAAGCAACAGTCAAAATCAGTAATCACTAAGCCATAGGACCAATCCAAGTTATAAGGAAATCATATAAACACAAACCAAATATCTATTAGTACCCTCTACATAATTATGTCTTCTTGTTCTTCTACACATATGCATAAACTTCTCAAAATGAGAATGGTTAAGGCCACAGCTTATTACTACATAATAATACTTATAAACAAGAAAATAATTTCACAAGACCAATATATACAAATTTAAATCAAACAACAGAATAAACCCTATTACCATATTATAATGGAAGTTTTGCAAATAAACGGCCTATAATGGATAGTATTCAAGTATATTTTGCAGGTGAGTTTTCTCGTTGTTATGTATGAACACAGCCTCGTTATTACGAAGGTCGCGACGAGAAACGGCTGTAGAATTTGGTGCAAGTTATGACAATACATTAACTCTACTAATAATAATAGATACATATCTTTGCATATATAAGTTGAATAAAATATTCTTAACGAACAAACAGGTAATAAGAATTATCCTTAAGTAGTTAATATTAACAACCATTCTATAATTATATCATGAATATAGTAGCAGCAATGTTACGCATCCAAATATTAACCCAATGACGTTAATGTCTCTGATAATGTAGGTAGTATTCGTTTAAAAGTTGACGAGTAATAATAACTGTATTTTTTAAGCTTGAAATTTCGAATAAATAACTTTTTTCTTAACGTCAAATATCAATATAATATATCCCGGGCCAAAACTCGCAGACTGCCTAAACATGTGAACCGAAGTATAAAGGCCGGGCAATTAATTAGCCTTGATTAGTCACGATCTTAAAGGTACACTTACTGAAATAAATCATCACATTGAAGTTATAATACACATTAAAAGAATTTTATACCATTAATCATATATACGACAAATATATAAAATAATAAATGGGAAATTTTATCGCTGAAATATGCTTCAGCTTGGTAACATTAACAAACAGATAAATTGCTGGTGAGGAAAATTGCTTCTCGCTGCTCTATTTCGAAGTAGTAGTGTCTTGCTCGTTTATTAAGAACTGTTAGAGCTCTTAAACGATTTTTATAAAGTTATATATATATACAATATTTTACTCAAAAATATTAAATCGAATGTCCAAGTTGGAAAACCAAGTGTTTTTGTTGAAATCTTTTAGTAATAAGCATATTTACGTATATTATGTGCCTCAGTGTTAATAGACTCATAACTCCCACAAACACATAAGACTCATGTTGCGTGGTTCTGTGAGTGACAAATAAAATATTTTTCATTCATCATTCAATCAATTGTTTTACGTACAATTACAATGAATGTTTCTTACGAATACTGTTTTAACGTTTTGGATCCCTAGAAATGGCTTTTTACGCATATGAATGAGACAAAAAACAATACATTGACCATTATTATTCCTTTAATTTGTTGTCTGACGTGCTATATTTGTGTTTAAAAAACAGCTTAACATCACGCCGAGATACATTCATTTATTTTAGCGAGAACCTTCTGAAGAACGCGCGTTATCTACATCTTTCCCGTCAGATTGTGTCCAAGGAGAAAGGATACGCTTCTTACTTTCGCTTTGTATATCCTTCAGTACGTAAAATAAATAAAAGGTCCAATGTAAGGGATTTTTTAGTTCGCGCCTTTCGTAGCATTGTATTTTCGTTTATTATGTGTTTTTACATGTACATTTTTACGTGTGCTTTGTAGAGGACCATTTGTAAGAATAGTCGATGTTGTTGTATTATAGTATGAAGGGTAGGTGTGGTTGATGTTTGCATGTGGATACTCGAGATGCTGCCCCAGTTCTCTGGATGAATATCTACCGCACCTAACCACAATATTATTTTTTATTTTATTAATAAATTTAAATATGTTTATTTAAAAAAACTACATAGGTATGTATAACCAAAGTGTACTATATTTTGTTCATTCACACAGAAGGATACAAAAATAATATTATATATTATAGGTACTATGGAAATACCATCTCATTTGATTTAAATATCAAAACTTAGCGAAATCTGCACACAGTGTGTTATTTTCATTTAAAGTATCATAAATTGTGTAAAAACTATTGTTCGTTTGTTAAGAACTCAGAACTAATAACGACATATAACCACATATGAATGTATATAACTTTGTACCTACCGAGTGGATCTTTCGAAGTGATACAAACCACAATCAAGTTTGTGGAAAGTAACTGAAAGGAAAACAGTCCACTGTTCGAGACTGTCCTGGATAATTTATCAGCAGCAGTCTGGGTTTTTAAAGAACCCTTATTAGGTTATGTATTTTAAAATTCGGTCGCCACTCTTGGAATCCTGGTGTTACATTTAAATATGATAACATATAAAAGTAATTAATATATTATAAATTGAATTTCATTTATACCATTTTCAGTAAATAATGAACTATTTGTACTGTATTACTACGTCCTGTGTTTCAACTTATTTGTCCTGGTTTTTCCAACTTCAAATCTAGTATTCTAAATTTGAAATTAGCAACGCTAGATTATATGCATCTCTTATTTATTTGAAGCGATGATAACTAATTAGGTATTATTAGATGAAAATAATCGCTGTGGATGCACACCAAGAATAAGATGCCATTTTTTTATGTTTCATAATGCGGTAGCTATATCCCCGGTATTTGTTCCATCAATGCTCACCGTTTGACAGTTCTCTTTTTATGCTGTGCTATGCTGAAAACGTGCAAATTCTATGTTGACACTACTTCAAAGCGAATCGCGAACCACTGCAAGTTGTATGCGCTAATTTTTATGTGTAAAACGATGTGTAGAATGTAGCATGAAACATTTCGATTGCGAAAACAAAGCGCGGTAGTTTTCCTCCATATCGTTCTGTTTCTACATAATTGACATGTGAATACTAAACGTCCACGTACAATTGTAGAACATGAGAGCTAATTTAAATAAATAGTTTGACCGTGGCCTGCACCGTTGCTAACGTTCATCAGACATGGTTGTATGTTTTACATATAACTACAAATGATTACTAAATCAGCTTATCAATTTATTTTTACTTCAAAATTTTTCTAATCAGTTTGATAATTTAATTATTAAGACAGTAAAGATGTCTATATATGTAATTATATATTATCAGGTCTCGATGTTAAACACTTAAAAGCTTATAACATTCTGGTAAGATTTATTGCTTTACGTCAATAATCTGTAAGCATAGATCGAATATCGAAGCTCGCCGAATATTGATCGATCTGACTGTTTCATTTCAAACCCAAATAAGTTCACGTCAGTGTCGCGTACGATACCATTTACATATATGTATGTAGGTATAATATCATATTGCTATAGACAAACAGTATTAATTCCACACTTATTATACTGAAGCATTATCCACATGTGATGTGGTGATTGTTCAAGTATTTCAAGGTCTTTTTTATATTGTGCTTTTATCTCAAATTGTTAACCCTATAAAAACTTCTCAAATCTGTCGTTGGTCTAAAGAACTGTCGCTTAAGATTAATATTATTATATCATTATGCCCGGTCTCTTGGGGGTTGGCAGGGAGCATGAAGTGCCAAATATCTATCCTAACATGAAATATGTAAAATTATTAAATCCAATTACGAAGTTATCAAATCTTAATGCAATATAAAACTGATGTAGGTAATCATGGAACAACAGTTGAATGTAACAACAGTTGATATGACTTTTACTTGAAAGAACTTGAAAATTCTTTACTTATAACCTGTGTCTCTCCACGTGGACACGACGTGACCGAATCACGCATTATGCCACGAGTGTCCCGTTAGTGGAGAGATGCGCTTTAT
>DWDU01003597.1:0-11447 GCA_018245575.1 Jemadia suekentonmiller
ATAAAATATTCATTGAACATTATTTATTAAGGATTTCCTATAATATCGCCTTCATAAACCATGTTAATCGAGTGCGAGTGGGAGTGGGAACAGGAATGGGAGCGGAGTGGGAATGGAACGGGGAGTGGCAGTGGAAATGGGAGTGAGAGTGCACAAAAAAGATAGTTTTAATGTTATAAAATGGATTCGGAGGCATTTAATTTTAGGAAAGGTATTATATTGAGATGTATTGAGTCGGATAAAAAGTTCCCGTCTGGCTGGCCGTCGAGGCGGGTAATTTTCACGGAGCTTATTTTTGGTTATTTTACAAAGAAAGGTCAGAAAACTGGCTGATCAGCGATTATAAGGCGTACCTAATGTTCTATTTTCAGGTAACCTATCTTTACATTATTACCAAACTTTAATGCTTTAAAATTTTTGTTTCACTCCATTGATATTTTGTTTGTTAGATTGAACCAGAATGACAGATAGATTAATCTTCTATAACCAATTCAATTTTCTTCATCTTGGAAAAAGATAGAGAATTAAGAATGTCTCTAATTCCAGTCTATACCACCATTAATCGTAAGATTGTATATTGTAGATAAAATTTAAAACATTTCTAAATTGTGTCAATTTGTACCTATAAACAATATGAGAACCTCGTATTTCGTCATGTGATTTTATATGTATATTTATACTCTGTACACAGAAGTAAACACAAAGTTCGCTATTTGCATGTGTTGTTTGGCCACTCGGCTTATGCAAAGTGCGGGAACGCTGGCAGGGATTTACATAGCATTGTGTCGAACGTGCGTATAGTTGATAGCAACGAAAAAATAACGCATACGGATTTAAAATATTTGCCTTCGTATTTCTGATATAACATGTCGAAACAAAGATGTATATAATGGAATAGATATATATAATATTCCTTTCGGAATTCATTTATTTACTAACTAATAAACTATCAATAACAAAATAATATAATAACTAAATGATGTAAAATCACATGTGAATTATGCAGAGGAGTGCAACACCTATTCCAAGTGGGCAAAGATTATTATTGAGTACTTGTACATTGAAATTCCCAGTAGTAGCTCAAAGTTTGAATTTGTGCCCCGTTTATGGCAATAGGATCACACCCTATTGAAATTACGTACGTATGTATTACACATATTAACACAATTACTAACATAATTAAATGAAATTATTAAGAGATAAAGTTCTAATGTGGATCGAAATGAGTATTAGTGACTCATAAATTTATGTTAATTATTATTAGTTTATAGGTACTATATTATACCGGTTATATGTATTTATTTTTTCAACTTTGCCACATTGACGATACACTTATTTGTGGTAATGTTTAATTTAACACACATTGGTGCGTGACCTGCTGAGCATTACTCATACGTTACTCAGAATCGGTCGATATTCACGTGTTCTTGGAAAGCGTAGCAATACATGTATAGGAACAATGTGCGACGTACGCGGCGCTCTCTTGATATGTACGAGCCGGATACAGCTTGTTGCGGTGTAGATTCCGTTCCAACAAGTCAATTACTATAATATTAATGTCTTCGAGTACCTACGCGCTGTTATCTGACTCCAAACTAGTTGTCATGATAATCCATCCATGATTATATGGAAATATAATTATCATCGTGGTCGTCATTCTTTTCCTTTTCAAATACGAATTGATAAGCTTTTGAGTAGTTCTTATCACGGAGATTTTCACCAGAGTTTTTTATTCAGAGTTATAGCTGGTAATTTGCGCGCCGAGGAGTCGAGCTCGTACGCTTGGACGCAGGACTAAAAACCACTGCTCCAGAAACTTTATTTCAATATCAAATTGATAAAATCATTGTTGGTTTAAAAACGTTCGTTTTTATTAAATAGTTTGTATTAATGCTTTTTAAATATGATGGACAAGGACAAAATATTCAATTGTTAGAATACTGTTTTAATATTCATACACCAAATATAGAACTTTATATGAGCTAAAATAAATGTAATCCTTGCGCTCCGGGCCATAGTTCCTAAAACAAAACTCGTAAATGATGTTTCAAAACATTTCTGCTAATATTTCGACATATCCCTAATGGTCTCGTTAACTGTTCTTAAGTAGGTACGTTGGATAGCTTACATTACATGTCTATTAAGATTTCTCGACTTTACATTACTCGACTTTATTTCACTAATATTAGCAAAGACGGAGTGGAGCTATGTAGGGGGAGTATAAATGTATATTTATATCATTATTATGGCCAAAACCCCTCAGGCAAGGCTTATGTCCAGCAATGAACTGTAATAGGCTGATGATGATAAAGTGTATAAGTACAAATGTAGATTATAAGCCTTTTGAATACCACAGCACAAGCCCTATTTGGAAAACGTCCCTAAAATGTTATTATTATTCTTTGTCATTTTAGCTGTTCGCAATCGATTAATATTAGTACCTGGGATTGTCATTTTCACCGAAGCGAGTGTTGATGAAAAATGCATAGTATCGAGAACCGATCGATGGCGACAAGTCACACGTAATACATTCACGGAAATAGCGAAACGTATTAAATCGCAGGTGCCGGCGAAGAAATTACTTTGACTCAAGCTAATATGATTTCCGATAAAATTTCGTACGAGTTTCGATAAAATATCATTTGAAATACTATACACAGTGTGTTACTTTGGTTATATTCGAGATCTCCGTCGATGTGCATTGTAGCGGGGAGGTAATATAATGGTTCCCAGCCGTGAGATTTATTATTAATTCTCAGCCCCACGGCTGCGAGATTTATGTTACTTACCGTAACAAAATAAGAAGTTTGTTGTATGGAAATTTGTAAACCTCACCATCTGCACTGGGCCAGCGTGGCGGACCTGACCGTCATCATACTTAAAACTCACCGTTCGATGTTATTTGTATATCATCTGAATTAACATATTGAAAAGCTGGTCTAATGTAATATGTTTAATGAAAAAGTACCTACATATTTACGAGGTACAAGATTAGAACTAGAAGAAAGAAAGTAATGTATTTATTATCACGCTCTTGAATAATAACAAAAACTACATAGTTTTATTTTGTTGTACAATAAAACTTTATATAATTAACCACAATAATGATTGTATTATGACTCGAACTAGGTACATCTTTTCTATCTGTCCTTTGAGACGATTAATTAACATCTTTCATGACGTAGCTGTTAGTATCACTTATATAAATACGAAACTAAGTAAATTTATTTTTTCTACACAGAAAAATCCAGTTTTATTTGAGTTAGTTTAAGTAAATTCGTTGCGTGGGCTCAGACCCGAGCAGTACGCGGCTGTCAGAAACGTTAAATGTCACATGTCATGTAGTCCGAGTTGAACAAAATAAACATAAATTGAAATTACTTTGGGATTTGAACTGTACTGTATTTAGTTCTATATAGGCGCTGTATATTATGAAAACATTTCTATATTAAAAAATGCGTTTATTAAGGAAGTTCATGTTTCGTTGTTCGATACGAAAATTCCCACAACTAGGAACATTTAGGATACATTAACCAGTAACTTTGTCTGTTGGATTCTTAATGAATTTGAGAGCTTTTTTGTTAAAATGTTTTAACAGCCGGCTCTGCTAGGGCTATTTTTGTTAAAATGTTTTAGCAATGTTTAACAAGTTCAAAATACAGTGTAGGTACATTTTTTTTCTTATAGCATCTGCTAATTAATTTTAGTTTTATTTATCCAGGGTTACCGGAAGAGAATGCCATTAGGCATTATGTACGCTTTTATGTGCTTTGATTTAAGGTATTACATAAAAATAAATAAATAATTTAGAATACTGTTTACAATGAACCCAGGTGTCGAGGCAGGCTGAGACTCACCTGTCTTGATCATATAGGTCAGACACTGGCTGATGGGGGAGTTAGAAGTCTCCGAAATCGGCGTGCATGTATGAAGAGAGTGATGAATGTGGAGGAAGCGCGGCAGGTCTGTAAGGTTAGATATTTGGCACTCGGTGCTCTCTGCCTACCCCGTGAGGGATCTGGCGTTAAGTATGCACGTATTTATTGTATACAAATCATCAATTCATCAACAGTAATAAGATCTAATACAGTAATAATATCAATGTCTACACCTCTTACGTTTATTTTATATATTTTCACTAATAATATTGATCACTAAATTCAGCTGACGCTGATGTTGAGTTTTATTTTCTCATGCCTCCTTTTTTGATCAAGCGTGCAAAAAAGTGAAAAATGCGTTTCGTGAAAAGTAATCTATTTCTTGGAATGGCGTGGCCGCCTTCGGGCTTATTTTTTTAAGGGATCGCTGGAGAAATTTTTCGTTGGTATAATAATATATTTTTGTATATATCAAAATCTATCTGATAAGATTTTTTTAATAATACGAAACGTTCCTGTAGTACTCGGTAAAGAAATATGGATTTTTTTTAACTTCACGCTAGTATTCTGTGAAGGGATACGCGGAGGAGTGCAGTACATTCTCACAATTTGCCTGTCACCAAAGAAGTGAGTCTATTACGCTGGACACAAATTCCTAGTTAGAAAAACCCGTTATTCGTCATTCGATCAATCAATCATCCATATAGATTTATCATCTTTATCAATATTTTCATCGTGAACCCTTTGTTCACCTAAATGATTCAAGGGTCAAGTTAAATTAACAGAATGAGACAGGTTAAGGCCATAGTCCGCCACGCTGGCTAAGTCTAAGTTGGCAGACTTCATGCGCCTGATAACACGGATAACTCTGACATGTACAGGTCTCTTCCTGATAGCTTTCTGTTGTTAATAAAACAGCTAATTTTTAATAACCGTCTTCACTTCTATTTTAATACGAATTAGCAATGTTTTTTCCTCAATATGTGTTTGATTGCGTGAACATTTTTATCAAATTGAATGTGAATGCTAAAGGTAAAAACCGTAACATGAGAAATACACACACACACACACACACACACAAACACATTCCAGTGTTGGCGAAAACAATTTAATGAATATTAGCGTTTGTGGGGGCGTCGGTGTGTTTGTTATCTATGCAAACCTTTGTTATAAGGGTAGGTTCTAATGAAAATAAGTCATTTAGTGAAGGCAGTAAAAACAACCCCTAAAAACACAAGCGGCTAAGTACCTAAACAAACTCTATTATCCCTCGGAGTTCTTTATTACGGTTATGGGAATAGATTAATGAAATGTGACAAACAAGAAATTCACACATCTGTCTGAACGAGTGTTCTTCTTGTTTATGTCTATTGGAAGTAAATGATCCTTCTTTCACTGCCTCTATGTTTATTGAAGATTTGCAATAAGTTCTTTGATTCTATCTTTGTTCATTAGTATAGAATGAGGTATCGTTATGTTATAATTTGTGTTGTTAATGTACTTATTAATGATAAATAGAACATGATACCGATAATCATATTAATTACCTTCGAAACACTAAAAGAAAGGTATAAATATATTTGTGTCAATTTCTCGGATTTACGTGGTTTATTTTTTGGGCACACTAAAACATGTACATATATTTATGGTGACATAATAGAGGAAACGTTAGATTCAAAATGTCCATAATCTTTATCTAATATGTATATGTATGTAATACAAATATGTATCCAAACACTGCGTGTACATATCAGATCTTATTTATTTAAATATTTACTACACTGAAGAAACATCAAACTGTGAAAACATAAGTCAATATGTTAAACACATCGACGGCGTGTATATTGTACAATGTAAGTGCTAATGTGATTGACGAGAGAAAACTATGTGTACACAATGTTAGCCTTGTAAGCCGTTGTGTAAATTTGTGAGTGGCGCAGGCGGTGCGGGACCTAAAACAACAGCTCTTTATCGTGCACTAACAATGTTTCCTCATGTGTCGTCACATGGCGGTATTATTTGTAACACGCACACAAGCACGCCAACTCTGTAAGGATAGAGATATTTAGCACTCGGTGACCTCTGCCTACCCCGTAGAAAATCAAGCGTACCGGGATCCTTAACAATGGTAACCTTTACCGGTATTTATACCGTGGACTGCTACTCTAATTTAAATGTATTTAAATAGTTAAAGATTAAAATTAATACCAGTATAGTGTAGGAATCACGCCTGTAATCCCTTAAGGGTTTGGCTAAGAAGGGTAGTACACTCCTGCGTTTCACCAGTTACGTTTACATCCCATTGTGGAATAGGGGTGAGCCTATGGCCATGTACCAGGCACCAATCCAGATTCCGAACCACTACTAAAAATTTCCAACACTTGTACGAAAACTCAAAACAACTAGTAGCCTTAAAGTAAAATATAAAAGAATTTTGATCCAAGAATATTGCAAAAATTGAATAATGCATTATTTCAAACAATTCCACTGAATGTCTATAATCTGATCTTGTAATTTATCGTTGAGTTCTTGAGCGTTGATCGTGTGGCGGCAGCTGATAGGACTTATAAGGTCCTAAGGCGCTAGTAACACATAAATAACTGAATAAAATTTAGGTAATAATACGTGTGAAACCCTTAATAAATTTGCATTTTGTAGTTTTTAACTTATTATTATTAATAAAGTATTAAACACAACTCACATATACAGCTGTTTGAGCAAGTCATGTTGTCTGAAAACAACTGAAAACTGAAAACCAGCTTAGTGGCCACATCGGTCGCGGCATAAAATATGCTGAATCCGACCTTTTCGAGGATAATTTTTGCAGTACATTTTTTTTTTTTCGTTTTTACTTATTTCTCTCTAATGTATTTGTTTTTGACTGCGATTGTTATTATTGTGTCAGCTATTATTCAGTTCATGTCAGTTCTTTACAGTTGTTTTTTTTTTGTATTTGTTAAATATTTTTGATGTAGGTATATTGTGAATGTGCTGTATTTTATTTCTTTGAATGAATGTATTTCCTTTCTTTCTAATAGAAAATCTAATTAAGAATATTGTATCTACTCGGACGGATTTGCGTATGAATATTTGTCTTTAACGGTCACTCATTCAATAACTGACCACGTCATTCTTTATTGAGCCTTTCTATGTTCAGTGAATTTGATATTGAACAATTAGATTCCTTTAAAATAAGATCTATTCACGCAAACGGATATTATTTTCTTGTTAAACAAATAAAGCCGGATTTTTCTTGTTAAAGCAAGAGAAATGGTCGCCTGTCACGTAATTACGAATTGTGAACAAAAACCATTTCGGCTTTTCCCACTTTTCTGCATAGTTATAGGGCGCGCAAAAATGTTTAGTAAGATAATACTTACTCTAATTTCACTCCAGACCAATACATTAATTTCCTACTGTCCAGGTGCCATATAATTATGAAACAATTTATTTTGCACTGTTATTTCTAATAATAGATACTAAATAATACGAGTAATAACATTGTAATTATTTGTAAAGTCCTTTAGGAATGTGTAAATTATTCGACTATTACGTTAATTAAAACGCAAATTTTCAAATAAAACTCATTGGTGTTAAATTGTCCATTTTTGTATGATAAACATAACAAAGGAATTAAATATTCAATTTGTGAGTCGCCGGAAGCCTTACAAAATTGGACTTGGGCTTTTGTTTCACGCTTGACAAAGAAAGACATGGAGAAATATCATTACAACAGTTAAAAGTCACAACATATATTCGTCACCTGGGAAGTGATCACATTCCCATTATCGTAGACTTAGAGAAAAAAAAAGACGAAGTAGTGTAGAATTCCTCCGGGGTCCTGGGATCAAATTCTGGCGCGTACATCTTCAGAAAAGATGTAACAGTAAAGGAAAACATCGCGAGGAAACGTGCACGGGTTACAGTTTTCCATTATATTATCTAATGCTTGCGAAGTCTGCCAACACGCACTTGGCGCGCATGGCAGACTGGGGCTTTCATCCTATTCATTCTAAGAGGAGACCTGGGACCAATCGTTATGGAAGTTAGAAAGGTTCATGGTGCTAATAGAAATAGACATTTACCAAAATAACAAGTTAAAATGATGATTTAGCATAATAAGGAGGAAATCAGAAATACCATAAAACAAGTATGAATGTACATAAACTTTGAAGGTGGTCATTTGACCTATGTACTTTTTTTTAACTTAATGTAATTTTTTACTATAAAATGTACTTCCGGTCTCAGGTATCCAATTTCTTTTCATTTTGAACAAAATGGCAGCCAATTCAACTTAAGCGATTCACATTGCCGCTCCCTGTATATTTTTCTAAGCTATATGAATAGTCGTAAAAGGAGCAAAACAATTATTTCCCCATTTTCGCTATCATTTCCAAGGGTTGCAGAGTAAACTTCAATTCCGAGTAGCTACGCGAACTTTCCCCACAGCTACCGGAAAATTCCCGGCAGTAAAATAAGACCATAAACTGACCCTTTTCAACAGCTACGTGCCACTTTTACGTGCAAACGTATACGCTGAGTGGATACATTGTAATATACTGAATCATCCAACGCTCTACCAGTCCACCCTGTATAAGACATTTACATGTATATGTATACTAATGTACAGTATGATACAGTACGATATTATACATTATACACGATTATGATGCATAGTATAGCTTATACAAACAAGTAACTGAAGAGTCGCAAGCCACCTTGCCTCACGACCGCCATTAACGTAATAGGCACTTATAAAAAGAAAAATAGATAAATATTTTCTCTTGAAACGCGAGCCTCAAACAGGCAGTTTAAATTCATTGGCCGGCCCTAACTAGATGCGTATCAGCTAAAGTCGGCTGTGTGATGCTTCTCAAACACGTTTTACGTAGAAAAGGTTTGTTTTTTTACTACAGTACTTAGATTAAAGATTTAGCACAAAAGTTACCATATCGGTGCGTACAATGGCCCCGGTTTAATTCCCGGCTGAGCACTTTTTGTTATTTATCACTGTACTGTCTCTTTTTCGCGTTGATTATTATTTCGGTCTCTCACTAGCTTTTTACCACTATGTTAACAAAAAAGATGTAAATATGTACTAATTACCAGTACGAGTATAGCTAGTAATGTATGAGAAATATAGTAAGATATTTCGTTTTCTACGTCCAAGGCTTAGTGGGTCCATTTTCTTCTATAGATGTAAAACTAATTCCCTTGCTAATCTCGTTATTATTAATGTCTTGTTGTAACTGTTTGTTGTTTTATGTTTGTTTGTTACGTGGACGAAATAAATGTTTTCTTTCATTATTTCTTTCAAATCTATAAGTTTGGATTATGGACGGCATCGCCTCTATATTATTTCATCTTCATAACTGTTCTATAGTTCTAGAATGAGAAGAGTTCAAGGAATACTTAAGTTTTATTTTATTGATAAAATAACGTCAATTTTCTCTACACACTCGTAATTTTTTGAGATAAGTTATAGACGGTACCGGCAAATCATTATAACGCCATATTTATACGAAAAACATTTAAAACGGATATGTTCACTAGGGGACGCCTATGTTCACCAGTGGACTGTGATAGGCTGATGATGACGACGATGATTTATATAAAACCGGCCTGCGTGGATGAGGTGAGTGCTTGAAGTTGAAGGAGCATGTCAGGTCTAGATATATATTTTTAGTACTTTCTGCCTACCTTGTAAAGGACGTGAAGTGATGATACAATAAAAAAAATGCATACCTCTTCACATGTTTTATATCATAAATACGATTATATCGTTATTTAAGGAAACGCTGTCCTTGTGACCTCAACACATACGTAAGGCGCGTGTGCCCTCAACCTGAAAATAAAACCAATTTCATGTACGAGTATTCGAACCTAACACACATTGCTATATTTGTACGTAGATATTTTCACGTCATATTTTCATAAGCTCTTTAGAAATTATGCTCGAACGAAACGGAATGAACTTCAAACGGAAGATTTAAATGCAAAGCGAAAGCTTTAACTGTGCAAGAGAGTTCGTTCGCTGTTATAAAATGTACAGCTAGTTTGAGAGAGCTTTGCAGAAAATATTTATTGGTGTAATTTTATGCATGCAGTATTCATGGGTGATATGGACAAGCTACTTGTAAAATAAAGTTAGATGTATCTATAAAGCCAATACTTAATTTTTACGTTTGTAAAGGCATCATTACCAGGTTGCGCTTGACATTTTCTTTGGGTTCACACTGTTTATTTTCACACATGTACACATGTGAGGGAATCAATCACATAGAAAAAACCTTTGATAGCATTGTTTATAACAACTATGTGTCATAATGTTTGATGAAATTAACTCCGCATTACTATTTTTCACTTTTTGATTATATACGAATTATTAAATACAAGCAACTGGCTAATATGTCTTTTTATAAATAAATGAAATAAGATCCTATCTGATGGGGACGTCAGAAGTGTCAGAAACCGGCGTGCGTGTATGAAGACAGTGATGTATGTGGAGGAGGCACGACAGATGTGCAAAAATAGAGATATTTGGCACTCTGTGCTCTCTGCCTACCCCGCAAAGGGCCTCACTCAGGGACCTCGCGTGATGATATATATGTATGTATGTATGTCTAAATAAATTAACTCACGAGTAATTCACAGAATCTTAAAATTTTATTTTATTTCTAGTTCTTATTACCCGACATATTCGATGAAGTTTTAAATGTGAAAATGAACTTTCTTATTACCGCTGTAAAATATGGAATGTATTTTAATGAGCTGTTAAAAGTTGTTTAATATGAAGATAGAATTCGTGAACACTCCTATAAAACTATATAATTTTAGCCAAATAAATTCAAAACTGATGTATTATAATTTTAGAGCTTGTGTAATTTATTGATGTTTAAATTTTCTGTTAAGTAATCTAAAAAGTATATAGATTCGCATTCGACGGAGCCATGGTGTAACGTGCACAGCTATCTATAAAGTCGATTTTAGTTACACTTCCTTTTTGAAGTCGGTTTAAAATAGTTACTATAATTTTCATATGACTCAGAAATTATTTTTTTCTGGTACACATCTGCAATTTCCAACAATAAATTTTCTTCTATATAGTAGTTTTACTTTAAAGATATAATTTACGTAAGTAATTTTACTTTAAGATATACATCCTCGGTGAAAAAGTTTCCCCTTGGGAAATATAAATATAGCTCAATATCTGCGGTTCCCTGAAAACCTTTTATATTCAAGAGCGATGTTGTCAGATCGTTAGGGGCGCCGTCTGCAGAGACATCGTCAGCAGGACGTGACTTGTACCGGATAAACCCGGTTCCTTCGCCCGCCGTTGTCTTGAATCGGGCACATCTTTATTTGAAAACGTGCTTCGAATATTTTAGTATTGCAAAACAGACAGATTTTAAATAGATTGGAAGGCAACAAAAAATTATCAACATTTAATTTCAAAATTTATTGAATAAACCATTTCGTCTAAATTATTTAAATATTTCATGATTTATCTAAAACGTTACGCTTATAGAGTAGGTTGTTTGGTTAGAATGACCAAATAAATGTGTAATT
>DWDU01003598.1:0-11447 GCA_018245575.1 Jemadia suekentonmiller
ACTCCCACGTTTCACCAGTTACGTTTACGTCCCACTATGGAATAGGTGGTGAGCCTATTGCCATGCATCGGGCAAATTATGGTTTACAATAATTATGTTATTTCTATTATTTTTCAGGACAACCCTGTGATGGCCCTATGGGCATCAGTGTCGCCCTGTCCCCGGCGACCACCACTGTTACTATGTCCAAATCAATGATAACGAATGCATCGTTTCGTACAAAAAAATTGCCAGGTACATATTTTTTTTCATTTAATGTATTGAAATTGCTTCTACTATGCACATTTCATATTTAGCATTATGCCCATTATATTAATATAAGTAGTGATGAAAATAATTGATCGTAGTATACTTTAATTTATTCAATTTGCGAGTAATGTATTTAAACGGTAACCAACGTATTTTGAAGTGCTAGTGAAAACTCACAACCGAAAGTATAATTTTGGGACTAAGAGTATACATATTTCGTTTTAAATCAGTCCCATTGAAATATTTGCTAGGGGACATTGTTAATGACATTATAAAATAATATCGTTAAATACATATTTCATTTCAAACAATCGTTCAATATACGCGCTGTCATACTTAATGTTTTTAATTACAGATCGAAAAAATATTTTATTTTTGAGATGAAATAAGAAAAATGATAATAAAACTGCCACTAACGCTTCTCCTTCCATAAGTCCTTTTTTGTTTATTTTAGTTCCAGGTATGCTTTGTTGATAAAATATGTAAATAATGTTATACAAAGATATTCCGTTCTTTTTTGTATAGTGTAACTAAATATACCTAATTATTTAGCTTCACACTGGTTCAAAAATCTTATAATGAGCGACTATACCTACCTTTTCCTCATAACTAATACAATTTCTACCTACTATTTTCACGTACGTACATTATACCAAAAATGTTATAAAAAAAACCATCTGATAACATGTAGCTACTCAGCATGAATCGTCCAAAAATTTCGGATGCCTCAAAACACAAATTGGCCGGAAGAACGATTGCCGTCGCATTATCATACACCATGTTCATAAATTCTGTTGTATGACTATCATTGGAAAATATCTAATGAAATCCTCATATTCATATTTTTCTTTTTCAAAACACCCCGTTATTTTTCACTTCATTGTTGTGACCTTAACTATAGCAAGTAACCAATAAAAACCATTGTAACATATCTAGACCTGTAACAACGAAACAAGTAACTAATTATAACAACGAAATTAGTAACTGTCTAGAATTGTAACGAGATATGAAACTTTTTGACATCCTGTTTTTATGAATACATAATATATTCAGGGGGATTAATGTAGGGGTATATTTTTAAAATGTAGGCCTACAAAATAGTCTACCAAATATAATAAATGAGAATAACAATAAGAAAATTTGTAATGTGCTTTTTTTATTCATATTTTATTATGTTATTTATGTATATTGTACCGTATCGGATTATGCGCATTTAATAATTTTATTTGCAGATGACATTCCGATACAAGCCGGGCAGGCGGCACCGTCGGAGCCGGCGGACATGCTGACGTCGATCACGGAGGAGGGCGAGGCGGACGCGGCGCCGGCGCAGCGCGGGGCCGCCGGCCGCAACTCCAAACCGAAGTTCCCGGCACTGGGCAAAAAGGCCAAAGACAACAAGGAGAAAACGGCCCAGAACGATAAGAAGGTCACGGTCAGGGAGTCCGCGAAGGGCGCTAAAAATTCGTTGGCCGGCGCCGGGGACGTCGCGGACGCGCAGCAAAAGAGCGACGTGGTAGAAATCACGTTCGACGGTAACGGGAAGGATGAGATCTCCTTGAATTCTATGCAGAACAGCACGGAGACCTCCGACAGCCGCTCGCAAGTGACCACCGACTCGATGGACATGGAGACCACGACCCGGTTCGCGGCCATGCAAGTTAGCTCTGTGTAATATGCTCTATATTGTAAGAGTGATGTTGTCTTACGTGTTGTTGCAGTAGAGTCCAATAGTTGTCATCTTAAACTTGTCAATCTGTCCCCGTTCACGTTCCTGTATTAAATATGGCTCCGGATACTTAGATTTAATCGGCCAGGCTGTTCTATTGCTCTGTTGGTGTCATAATTATGTGTGTGCTATAAAATTTCGAATATTAAAGGTGTTAGTGTCACGCTTCTAGTTAATTATTATTCGCCCTGTGCTAGCGTTCACGCTTAGATAATTTAGTCATTTGCGATAAAATTTTCGATCGAGTTCAAATCGTGGCATAAATTAATGCTTCTTCGTATAATAATACAGTCTAATTAAATAAGCTAACATCGAGAACACCATTTGACTGTTCTATAGATTGCCTATTCATTATGTTAACACATTTTGAATTAATACCGTTTACAAGCCTCGACTGGGAGATTGATCCTGTAACTGCCTCGTTAGTCGCTGGTTGCCAGCACGACTATCGATTGGGCGGTCCTGGGTTCAAATTCCGGGTCGGGCACTATCAGAATTTTGTAATTTAGATTTTCTAGTAGTGGCTTGGAGTCTAAAAGTGTGCTCGCTGTATGGCAATAGGCTCACCACCTCTCCCATAGTGGGACGTAAACGTAACTGGTGGAACGTGGAAATGTACTATATTCCTCTGCCTACCACTTCAGGGATTACAGGTGTGAACTTACTGTTTAAGAGCAAAAACTAACATTTTATTTTGTTATAAACATTTCAAATTAGAAACTTACGCATTTACACCCTAATAAGTGGATGTATGGATATTAATTGATATTATTTCCGCTTCACGAAATTGTCGTGTCACAATTTTTGTGTACATACGTACATGTCTTGATACCAGGTCCCTTGTGGATTTTTTGTAACTTCCTAGAAATTTTCGAAACAGCCCGAAGCTATAAAGGCTCCTTCGTTAATTATTAATGTGCGAAGGAAATAATAGTACCTATTGCTTATCAAATAACCTAGAATACGGTGTTATGAATAATGTTAGCTTGTATTTAAAATAATATTCGCGTGTCAGACACATTAAACCTATGTAGAGTGCATATACACTACAAAACAATGAAGTCCTCCTCTTGTTACATTTTGCTTATGTTTTTACAAAATTACTCTAGAATTAGGTACCTAACAATTGTGTCAAATGTATCCCAAATTGTTTACGTTGAATACATCGGTGTGCTTTACAAGAAAACAGCCGGAAGATGTATTTCGCGGTTCTCAAGGACCTACCAGAGTAAGTTTTGACCAATATTTATACCTATTTTGCATCTATGGCTATAACATTAACTTAAATCTCCTCGCTCAATAGAAATATTTTAATAATTAAACAATATTTTGTCTAATCGTAACTAAAGTATTTTTAGATAGAAACTTTAGCGGAAATAATGTTCACTGATCCCATTACCGCTGACATTAATATTTTTGCAAAATTAAAGCTCAGTTTGTAAAGCTGATTTGGTTAGTAACAGAATTGCAAATTAAAAAAAAATAGGTTTTTTACACAATGTTTATTTTCCTTTTTCTAGGGAATAATTAAAAAAGATTTGGTCAGCCAAGATTCTACTGCCATTATAAAAACAAGAGGTATGGAGGAGAAAACATCTTCGACAAATATCCGTCGTGCAAACCTTAATAGACAAACAGAAATTTATGTATAACACATTCAGCAATAAACAAACTTATGTAACTAACAGTAATGTACTATTTATAATATAAGAAAAAATAGGTTTTAGAGTTTGAAATAATTAAAAATGTTTAATACGTGTCCATAAGTGTTAAACGCAGTGTAGGTTCCATTTACAATCAATCAAGTAAATAAATAAATTGTAAAAATATATTTGATATTTATTATTATCTCCTTTTTTTATTTTTTTTCATGCCAACACACAGTGTACTAATTTTAAAATTGAATATTCACTATGGTTTTTTTTCTACCACTTGTGCCGTCTAATTTTCTACTGGGAAAAACTATATCTCATACTGAATAATGGCTGAGTTTTTTACAAATAAAATTTAATGATAAAAGTGTGAATAGTGAAACTGCCTCGAATCTTGCGTGTAATTTTGAAATGTTGGTTTTAAAATCTTATTTCTTTGGAAATTGATCGTCGCAAGTGGTTTTTCTCGATTTGGGCTGATAGATGTATGCATGTCGAGCATTTGTTGCAGCTTATAAATTGTTGCGGCCTGCTGGTCTCGTTCCATCTCGTTTATCAGTATAGGCAGGTTAGCTGCGCATACCCATAAATAAAACATACCCACTGCAAATTGAAAAATACCCTGAATCACAATATTATGTATGTATATAATTTTTACCTACTGTTTAACTTGCAAATATAAAATGGAAACAATGCAAACGCTATTGATTTGTAATTGAAGAATGCAGTATTTTTATAAGCGAACCTAAAACGTATTTTCACAATCAAAGCCGAAACGTCATACCGCCATTAAAACATGCTTAATTTTTAATATAGTTATCCGTATTATTCCATCTCCATGTTCTTCCATATCCTATTATATACTTAATATGATAATCCTTGTGTCCAGGAAGAAATTAATAAAAATATCTTGCTACTTACATAGAAAAAAATGCCTGCAACGCAGCTAATGATGTGGACACCGATGTCCATTGTGTTTTCTCTGATCACCAGCAAGCAGGTGATTATGACAAAAGACAAAAATATCAGTCGTAACAGTTCAACCAGTATGTACACAAGCATAACGATATTTTTAAACTGAAAAACGAATTGGAAAAATATACAAGTGTGATTTTTGAAGTTATACTTGTTTTGGCGCGTTAGAGAAAATTGATGAAAGCAAATTTTTACGCTGCACGCGCACACTGTCTCGTAAATAATTTCAAAAACCGACACCATCAAATTCGCCGTTTATATTCAGCTCACTCTTGAGTTGGTTCGCGGTTTTAGTTCCAAAACGTAGCATGTCACATCCATTGTATACAAATATGAGTTTTATGTTCCATATATAATAAGATTTATTTTTTTCTATTTGCATAATTAATTTTTTTTCTGCTATATTTCATTACAAATTGAAAGTTTTGTTTGATATTGTTCAGGTACGGAAATTACGTGTATTATAATTACACTCGTTAAATTTTGTAAAGCTTTATTCTCTTATTAGTGTCGTTTTGTCTACAACCTTAGGATAACGTGAAGGATAAAATTTTTAGAAATATTTTCATCTTCTTACGCCAAATAAGTATAACTTCTTACGTCCGTACATAAGTACACACACATAATTTTATTTAATATACTTAATAATTTATCGATAAAAAAAAGAGGTCAAAGTGCTGAACGACGTCATTTAAAAGTTTAAAATTGAGCCTCAGACTGTCTTGTGCTGTTTGGGTCGTAGTAGCCGCAATATTAAAGACTGCATACACTACTGTAATAGCTACACAATATTTAAAAGCTAACATTCACTGTCACATAAACAAATCAATCAAATTTAATAATAATTCTTATTTTTATGGATCCCTCTATTCTTATACATACCATGTAGGCTCCGTAAACGTAGAGTAAGCAAATTAATATATAAATGCAACTAGAAGTAATACCAAAAGACAAATACTTTTCTGGGTCTGCAATAGAAATGTACATTTTTATTATGTAATTAAACCAAAAGCTCATTAATAGAATAACATTTGGTTCATACAATCAATTTAGCAGTGACAGTGAGCACAGGTCACAATCTTAATGTATTCGTATTTTGGATTCTTATATAAATACCAAAAGAACTATACAATCGTCATCAGCATCATCATCATCAGCCTATTCCCGTCCACTGCTGGACATATGCCTCTGCAATAGCACGCCACTGAGCTCGATCTTCAGCTTTTTTCAGCTAACCGCTGCCAACGACTGCGTATATCGTCACTCCACCTAGCCGGAAAACTACAAAATACATGACTGCCTCGTTGGTCGTATTGGTTGCAAGTGCGACTGCCGATCGGAAAGTCCTGTGTTCAATTGCCGGGTCTGACAGTGCTAAATTTTTCTACGATTTTCTAGTAGTGGCTCGGAGTCTGGATATGTGCCCGGTATATGGCTATGGGTTCATCACCTATTCCATAGTGGGACGTAAACGTAACCGGTGAACGCGGGAGTGTTCTACATTTCTCTGCCTACCTCTTCGGGAAACACAGGCGTGATGTTACGTTTACTTTACTTATGAAACCTTTCTCGTCAACATATCTTGCCGTAAACTACTATTAGATTAGTTAAAACCATGATTTAACACTAATTACCATCAGTTTTACTGTTCTATTATTTACCAACTATATTACACAATCATTTAAAATATCACATACCTTGTTGAAAATTCTCTAAATAGTCTTTAATGTAAATAAGATTCAGGGAACTGATGACTGTCGCAGCACTGTCCTTGACGCTTTGGGGTCGAGCATAAGCAACGCAGCACCCAATCAACACAGCCGCGCCCTGCATCTGAATAAAGTTAATAAACCTCACTACACTCAACTCACGCACTGTTAAGTCTAAATGTATGTCATTTAAATGTTTTGGGAGTATCTATATACATGGTTACATTAGTACCGGCTTAATTCACATACGTATTTTTGGGATCGCGTGATTGGCAGTCTACGCCGCGTTACGCTAATTTCAGCAAATTGCCGATTTCGACGGGAATCTACCAGGAAAAAGCTCGAAACGGTCTAAAACTGTTAAAGTTTGCTATAGAAACTTTTAATATTGCTGATTATGTACCATTGAAAATAGTGCAATCAATATTCCACCCAAACGTAGTGAGAACCAAAAGCAACAGCTATAAACCAAAGCCATAGTGAGACAAATTCAGCGACGACAAAATAAGAACACGTTTTTATATGAACACATCATCATGTATAATAACAGTAGTGGCTATCAATGCCTAAACTCGGGAAAATTTATGTTGCGTGCTCATAATATTGATTTACGTAGATCTTCAAAATGATAATTCTAATCCTATTATGTTATATGTGTGCATTATACATAATTGTAGTACTTTGTAGTCTGTGTGTGCCCGGTGTATGGATTGCCATTAACTACACTACGCTGCCTATTGCCTTGGCCTTGGCCAAGACCAAGGCAATAGGCAGAGGAGTGTAGTACACACCTGTTTCACCAGTTACGTTTATGTCCCACTATAGAATAGGCGGTGAGTCAGTTGCCATACACCGGGCACATATCCAGACTCTACTAGAAGCAACTATAAGAGATACTACTAGAAAATTCAAGATAGAAGAATCCAATTGGGCCCGACCCAGAATTTGAACCCCAGAGCTCTCGATCGGCAGTCGCTCTTGCAACCAACACGCCTGACTTATCTGCACCGAGAGATGAATAGGCAGAAGAAAGTAGTATAAACTCCTTACCTGCATTATACATTACATCATGGAATAGGCGGTGCCTATATTGCCATACAATGGTCACAAATCCAGACTACAACTAGGCATTGCAAATTAGAAAAATCCAATAGTACTCTACCCATTGAATATGTCTATTATGATATATCAATCGCAGGGGCCAATTATCCTTAATAAGGCAAACAAGGCGCGTGCACGGCGTGCCTACGGGCGCGGAGATAAAAAGGGGCGCGCAAATGAAAGTTTTTAAACAAAAACAAAACAAAAATTGAAACATTAATTTTGTAAAATATGAAAGATGACTAAATTTTATCCTTATTAATATTTTTGATTTTATGTGTATATAAGCCAGTTCTTATATAAATAACAGATAAAATTTATGATTATAATCTATATGGTCGTTGTAGGAATGCCATTGAGGTGCTCGCCTAGGGCGTCTCGACATTTAATCCGCCTCTGATTGATCAAAGTCAGGATGTCATGTTCGGCAGTTTCTCTTAGGACCACTCGCCTAAAGAGGCAGTGGTTTCATTTACCTAATGATAAACGTAGCATCACGCCTGTAATCCCCGAAGAGGTAGGCAGAGGAGTGTAGAACACTAATGATGTTACCTATTTTTACAAAATGAAAGTAATTTTTTAATAATGCACGCAAAAAATAGGTATTCGAAACATTATATGTACTATTACACGATTTACTTTTAAATATTTATCATTTAAAAATCATTATAGGTACATAATCATTTACATCATTATACATAGTACTGACTACTGACTGTCTGACGTCAGATCAAACGTCATGCTCTCTAAATAAAATAAATGGTAATCATTTCTATCAAAAACGTAAAAGCATGTTTATCTAATCATATTTTTTCTTCTATCTTATCAACAGCCTGAACTTCATAATTATCACTATCTCAATAATTAGTTTAAAAATAAATCCGTCTACGTAAAAATCACTATTTGAAAAGCAGATAACAAGAAAATATTCTTTTTCGTTATTCTTATATACAAGCTATTTAATATTTACCATATAGAAAAACTAGAATTAAACGAAAAAAATTTAATAATTCCAATTAATGAATATTAAAATTCATACCAATCTTGTTCTATGAGTATCAGTACCAGTTACTGAAAAAAGCGATAAGTAGGTAGTAGCTGTCAGTGTACCAGTAACAGTTACTTAAACGAATACGTGTGGATTACTGCAACACTAGGGCTGATTTATTGATTAAGATGACCAAAGAAAATATATACATACAGGACATACACCGTCATACGTTTTATCAATAATGTTATAGAACTAGACCGAACAGAAAACTAGAAAAGGCGGTCGTAGCTGTTTAATTAAAATTTTTCTATTCATTATTATAACTTTTCTATTAGTTGAATATATTCCTGTAAATATGTATTGTACATGTTTAGTGTATACTTGAATTTTGGTCGTTTATTCTCCGTATTAGGTAAGTATCATTTATATTGTAAAATGAAGGTAGCTGTAGACCCTGAAGACACAGCCTCTAATGTCTTTTGCCTTTATGACATTTCATTAAAATGGTTTATGTAAGCAAGTTTTCTTACTAGAATTAAAAAAAATATTATACAACAAAATAGAATAGCAAATTAAGTATAAAATAAAGGATTTAATCACTTATTGGATGTCAATTTGCTAGTGCAAAACATGATTGCGATTGATAGTACTGAGTTTTATACATTTTTTTGATTATAAAATTGTTTCTATTATGAAATACTCTTATCATTATATATCATTACACGATAGATATATGATAAATTTCCACTTCAGAATGATAAAAGAAATGTGTACGAGTATATGTCAGTCCAAAATTCAAATATGAGTATACACTTTTCTACACTTTCTAGATGTATTTACATATTTCATTGTAATCAACCCTTTTATAATTTCACTGGCAGACATAGTTATCCTTCGAACAATTAATTTTATTGTCAAGTGTGGGGTGCAAGACTTCACTTTGATTTACATAAAGGTTTACATAAATTACTAAACAATATAATGTTAATTGTAACTTTCAGAACAATTTGAAGATGGATGAAGCAGAGGTGCAAAATGTGAACAGTATAACTCACTTGCCGAATGAAATCATCACCTTAATACTGCAAAATAATACTCCTCGTGAAATCTTCAACTTTGGTGAAACATGTAAACAATACAATGATCTGGTTAAAAACAATACATACTTATGGAAAAATAAATGTAGAACAATGTTAGTATGCAAAGCATTATAAAAAATTTGTAGTAAATGAGGTCTATGATTTTTTATACAATTACCAATTCTGTTATATAATTATAGGTATTTCTTAAGATATGCAAATATATGTACAAGCTTTGGGTGTTTGAGAAACGACTACATTACTTTTTCAATTGGCACACCCTAGCATTGAGTAATACTTTTACTCGACTTCAAAACTATAGTCACATCTCCCTCTGTTCTTTTTAACAACCTTCTATTAAGCTAAAATTGTGAAATGTGTATGTTGTTGTTGTTATTTTAATTGTTTATTTTACTCCTGACTTGGTTGAATGGTTGCAAGTGCCACTGCTAATCTAACAGTGTTGGCTTCATATCTTAGGACTTGCAATTTGAATTTGTGACTGGTGTATGGCTACAGACTCGCCCCCCTTTCCATAGTTACATATAAACATAACTGGTGAAGTGGGAAGTATACTACACTTCTTTGCATACCTCATCAGGGATTACAGATGTGATTTACATTTACATTTTCTTAAATAATTCGATTTTCAGGATGGATGATATTTTATTCACTGGTATCGAAGAATGGTACAATAGTAATTGGTTGCAAGAAATGAAAAATTACAATGTACTTAAAAAAACACTTCATTCTGAATTAATTGCTATGTCGCCAAAACATTACTGGTAAGTGATGTAAATCTATTGGCTATAAACAGCTAAAGCTATTAACAGTGTATTGACATAAAATTCATGTGTAGTTATATAATAAAGTTGAATGTAGAGTACTAATGTATACAATTCACATCCAGTCCTCGACAATAGAGACATTTCTCACTTGGAACTCTCTACCTTCCCGTTAAGGAACCTAGGGTCAGCATTATCAGCCTGTTGATGTGTGTCGATATCCAGGGAAGGTAGCTCTGCCTAGATAGTCTACACTGAGTTTCATCACCTCTTATGTCACTGTATCCCCGCATGGGCTCAAGAAATGTATGCTCTTATAAATTACAAGTTTGACATATTATATTGAAAGAAGGTTGTAAGTTAGAACATGAGCACTTTCAGCATTTACTAGATTTCCTCATGTGAAGTATGTGCTTCCTAACTGTAGGTAATTAGTAGCAAAAATTGGTAATGATAATTTAAGTGCCATTAAAATCTCGAATATAGCTTTGGCAATACTACCCTCAAAAGAAATAGTTTGTAATAACTGAGCTCCAATACATGAGAATATCTGAATTATTAGAATGATCAACTTTTCCCTGAGATAGAATATGTGTCATAATCAGCTAATTATTTGCCAGTTATGATGCTACCTATTGCATTGTATTTCTTCTATATAGTGTTATTACTAAATGTACTGATATAACCTGTCAGGCCTTTACCTATGACTTCTTTGAAAGAAAGAGCAGCCTGTTGAATCTACACAGTGTTGCTCACATTCACTGTGGGTAAGTGAATTAACTTTGTGACGTTTTATTAAAGAGTTGTTTATTTCTACAAGTTGTTTGTAACATAAAATATATACCGATTTTGTATTATTCACAATCTTTAAATTTACAGGGATGTTTCGGAAATGACAATAGAACATGTAAAGCATTTCTTTCACATTGCAACTGAACATGGCTTTTTTTATGCAACTCACATAATGCAGGATGTGATTAAAACAGGCAACAAACTAATTGATAAATATGTTTGTAAAAAGTAAGTTTAGAGCTAATTTACTTATTGTTGTTGTTTAGTTATTGGTCAGTAAATGTGTGCTCTAATTTTATTTTATTTTCAGACCATACACTCTAACTGAAATTTACTATGCGAAAATAGTAGTCAGATACTTTATTCATACATATCTAGCTGTTAA
>DWDU01003599.1:0-11447 GCA_018245575.1 Jemadia suekentonmiller
ATCAGATTATTAATTAATTATTCTATCTATCAGCAGATCGCGTGCGGCGCATCTGCAATAGGTAAAGTACCTATGTTGTTATAAGAACTTAATAGTTTTCAACTCTCGGTTAAACAAAATATGACACTTTCAAATATACCTATATAACGTACATTGAACAGTTTAAACAAAACTCTCAGTTAACACAATAATCGTTAATGACAAATGGCATCTCTTATTACGTCCCCGTGATATTACTCCCATAAAGTATTATAAAGCGCGGGTACTTTTCATTTGAATTGTAGGCGGTAGAGTCGTCAACAAGCAAACGATCGCAATTAACTAAGATGAGAAAATTTCATGTAGAGACAGCTCTACACTCTCCGTCTAGCTTCTGCGCGAAACTGATATTCGTAGAAATGTAGTGAAAAAACTCGCTTTAGCCTTATGTGACAGATTAAGTAACATAACATCACGCCTGTATTCTCGTGAAGGGTTTCCCACGTTTCGCCAGTTGCGTTGTACGTGGAATAGGAGGGGACCCTTTGCTATAACCCTTAAGGGATTTAATATTTTTAATTATACTAACGTAATATCACGCCTGTAATCCCCGAAGAGGTAGGTAGAGGAATGTAGAACATTCCCACGTTTCATCTGTTACGTTTACGTCCCACTAAGGAATAGGTGGTGAGCCTATTGCCATGCATCGGGCACATATCCATACTCGGACTCGATAAGGTAATTTTGAAAAATCCATATCGTCATAGCTTACGATCACAGATGTTAATTTTAAATGTAATTAATCACAATACAATATATAATAATTGCTTTAGATGTGACACCACGGGCGTGGGCGGAAACAAACGACCTAACTCTAGATACTGTCTAAACTTCTAATACAAAACTACACGGTACATACACTTATTAATTAGAATCACGCCTGTATTTGTCCGAAGGGGTAAACAGGATGTAGTAGGTATAACTACGTTTTAACCGTTATGTTATGCGTCCGTTGTTATAGAAGAGTCGAGACGAGCCTATTAATTGAGACTCTGAGAGGTTCCTCAGAATTTTAGTCAAAAAACCCAATAGGTAACTTTGCCTGACCCGGGGATCTAAACCAAGACCTCTCACTCAGTAGCCGCATTTGCTACTCCTATACCAATGACGCAGTCAGTTCAATACGTGCGTACATGTGTCAATTAATTGGACACATCTGAAATAGGATATGTCTGGAATACAAAGTTTGGTCTTGTTTTGTAGAATTCCTTTGTTCTGTTGCAAATGATATCTGACACCTAATACAGAAATTCTTATAATTGAACAGCACTAAACATCGTACAGAACAGAAGAGAGGTGACCAAGTGAACATTCGGCACAATTGTTTTCGCAATCAAACCTTAAACAGAGGGCCCCACATTTAAAGACATTGGTGTAAACTTTTAACAGCAATAACAGCATGCCGAAACAAAGCGCGAAAGTATTTTAACGGGGAACGCTTTCCGTCCGAATTACAGCCGACGGAATCGTCAACGGGGAAATGGCTGCAATTAACCGAGACAAGAAAAACCCAAGCGGCACAAAACTCCACGACCGCTCTACACTGTCGCCGACTTGTAGCTGCTCGATAACAACGACTACAAAATTCCGCTGATGTTCGGCTTCACTCACACGGCGGTAAAATTATTTTTTTAAACCTATATTTAATTCGTGTGAATATCACACGAATGATCTTCCCCAATTTACTACAGATTAGAAGAGAATGACATCCAATGGGGATTATAAATATAAAACACGTTGACAGAAAGAACGATAATACATTCGGAATTACCTACAATTCCTTTATCAGACAGTTATAACGATTTGCGGAATCACAAAACTGACGATCACTGAGATCACTGAGATAAGAACAGTATCTGACGCATATTATACACGTTGACAATTTAACTAACAGAAGCAACGTACGTTAGCGTTGTCGGTTGCAACGAGCGTGAACAATGACGCGCGAGGAGAGGTATCGAGGTGGGATGTGGCGTTGTATGCGTTATGATAACGATGGCGGGGTCCGCTGTAGCTGCGTCGGGCGATCGTCAGCGGGCAAACGACCGCAATTAACCGACACAAGAAAACACCAACAGGCGCGGTTTAATACGACGGGCACACACACTCGCTGCTGTGGTACGGAAATGGTCATGATGAAATAACAACACTTACTGTGGATTATACATATAATTTTTTACACAAAGGAAGATGTTTTAATTTTGTTTGTTTGAAGGTTTTATAAAACAATGACCAAGTTACACGTGTTTTAATATTAATCAAAAGCAGTATGATTATTGTAATTGAACCCAACGTCTCATCGCACGATAACTGCAGTGTCCAAAACGAGTGAGAAAGGTTATGGACATGCAAAAACATGTGAGTGTTTGTTTTTACTTAGGTTTTTAACCATTTTTTGTTGTAGCATTCCTTCTACGTGGTTGCACTCCGGACAGAGTGGTCGTGGTCATTACGGCTGATGGATCACTTAACCAACCGTCGCGATTCCTCCCTGCATGCATGGCACCATGATTATAACCAGAATCTCTCGCCGAGATTGCACAGCGGCCTTTACGTGGGGGTGAGACACTTAGGCAGGGTGTGCGAGGGGGATACCGCAAAGGCAGGGGAGCAGGCGTAAATAAGCGAAACTTCACTTCCCTCGGGCTGCCGTGATCGATAGGGATTGTCCTGATCAGGTGACGCGTGGTGATGGTAACACTACGCGGCTGTAGTATAGAAACATACTTTTGTATACAGTGAGTAAAACTTTGGAAAATTCCGGAAATATAGAGACGATAGGTATGTGAAAATATTCCTCAGAACCGCATTAAGTGGAAATCCTTAGTCTGCCTATCAGTATGAGTAATAAATGTTACAATATGTAGAGGTAACATTACGCCTATATCTCCGAAGAGGAAGGCAGAGGAATGAGAACACTCCCACGTTTCACCAGTTACGTTTACGTCCCATTATGGAATAGGTGGTAAGCCTATTGCCATGTGCAGAGCACATATCCATACTCGGACTCGATAAGGTAATTTTGAAAAATCCAATAGTGCCCGCCCTGGGATTTGAACCCAGGACCTCTTGATCGGCAGTCGCGCTTGCAACCAACACGACCAACGAGGCAGTTAACCTTTAAATATGACGTAGTTCGTAGACTGTTGACCAAATTATACTTTTATTTAAAACATTTTATTCTGTTGATATTGAGCAAATAGAGGATTGACACAAAATACACATAAAAAAAATATTTTTAATTGAGAAACTTCCGCCATTTTGGATTTAAAGCGGAACGCCGGGTGCAGATAATAAAACTATTTATGGGCCATATAAAGGAAGCTATAAAAACCAGTTTCATAAATTATAACAAAAATTAAGTAAGGATCAGTTTAATTTATCACTTTGTATTTTACTATTACGGACGGACTCTAAAAGGACAGAAGCCGAAGCTGTTAAACAGCACATTAAAAAAAATAGTAATCTTAATTACTAGCAAGACGTTATGTGACAGTAAGTGCTTAGTCACCCATTTGTACAAACCAATGAAGTAAATTACTGTTTGAGACCCTTTAAGTATTAAAAAACATTTTACGTTGAAGTCATATTTGGTAACATCGCCCTAAGCTCGCCCAAGTAAAGTACGATCCGTCTGACAAGAGCCGCTGCGACATCAGTCAAGTCCCGTGTCGCGGTCTCTTCGGTGCTAGGGTTGTCGCTACACAAATATATTTTAATTTTATTATAAATTTGGCGAAAAGGTCACGACTCACCCTCTATTCCATGACGAGTCGTAACTGTAACTGGTGAAACGTGGGAGCGTAGGTACTACACTCTTCTGGCTACCTCAACGGGAATTAGAATCGTGATGTTACGTCTATTATCAATTTGGTTAGAATCAAATATCTTATTTTGTGTATGAAGAGATTGATGAATGTTATAGCCCGTTCCGTTTGTACATTTTGCACTCTGACAATACAAAAATATAACAAATTATTATTAATAAAATAATATTAATAATGAAGTCGCGCTACAGTAACAAAATAGAGTATCATAAGAGACATAAAACGTGCACATCTAAGAGCATGTAAAAATATTTTATCCTTTACCGCGTAAGCATAAGGAAATGACTATAGCTAATTTTATTACCGACTGTAACATGTCACATAAAGTCATTTTTCTTATTACAATGTAGCTTAGTATGCAGGCCACCTGGTGTGAAATGTACTTAAAATAGCGTTGATGGCTGATCTTGTAGACTATGTACAGTAAGTAACCAGTTAAGCAATAGTTAACTATGTTATAAAACGTAGTTAACGTCGAACTATTTATCTATAAAAATATGTAATATGTTGCAGGAAATTTAAATTTAATGTTGTACTCGCAAGTAGCAACCCTGTCGCTATAAGCGGCCTGTGGGTGGGTAGGGGAGGGGCCCGGGGCGCGGAAGTGTCGTGCGTGCGATTTAATTCCATCGCCTCGCGCCCGGGACGGCTCGAGTGCGCTTCAGTAGGGAAGCCAATAAACACTCGATACATCGATAAACGAATTTATTTATTTTGAATAAATTTTGTATTACCTACTTAAAAATTAAACGATTCTCCTTGCATTGTGTGTATTTGCAATTCAATATGCAATTGGAGTAGAATTAAATTGTACTTACGAAGAAATTTCGGCATAAAATATTTTCAGTCATTTTGTACGACATTTTTCTTAATGAAAAGAACACCTGGTTATTCACGTAAATTTAATATTTTAATTTTAAAGTATAAATAAATTATGACATCCGACAGAATACATGTGATATTCAATTTGAATGTTATAACGATTAAGTAAAATTTATCAGTTGTTTTTAATTCGTACTCTGCCTACTCAGTAAGAGACCTTTGTTTGGTTTACGGGGGGGAGGAACCTTTATAAGGTATCCGGTACCCTGAAAGGGATACTGGGTTATGTGGCACTTTTACTTTATCAAAAGTCTCTCGGTGGCCTTCTTATCTGTGTCATATAATATTACGAGTATATAACACAAATAATATGCCACATATCGATTTCCGTGAGAACGGCACATCACTATTAAAAGGCAGGAGCGACGGCCGACATCGGGCTGGTCGTAAAATTGCGAGACCAGGTGATTCTGTCGGCGGCTCGCTCTCTACATTACTCATACGTATACTATAGATATACCGCCGCCGACACGTTCGTAGGGCTGAACGTGTGGATTTTGTGGTTCAATCATTTTGTTTTTTATAGAGAAAATTCTAGAGTACTTTGTAAGACTGTAGCTAAATGTAAATATTTTTTATAATATAATACGATATATAAATGAGGATGGAGATTTAAAAAAAATATATTCACATCTTCGCATATATACGATTTGGTAAGTCATGTTTGGCTTTTAAAACCTAAACGCAAAAAACCGAAGACATATATTAAATATTTATCTGTATATATGTGCATTTGAAGTATGATATCAAAACAATACAATTATAAGCTGTGAAGTTGGAAGTTTAAAAAATAAATAAACATTACAAAAGCGACAGTGACAACCCTAACCGATAAACACGGCGCTCGCCTCCCACTTAGTGCTAGCCGCCCCGACTATGAAACTTCTGCGCGCCGGCTCGTGAGCCAGTCTCCGCTGTATAAATAATTTGTTACCGTAACTTATTAAACGTATACTGGTGTCGGGTGTATTTTGCTGTCACGGTACCAAAGTCACACTAAAATCTACATGTGCAATGAAGAAACGCAAAAAAGCGTATTTTTTTTTATTTCGGATGTAGGTCAGATAACTTAAAGCCGACTTCGCTCTGCACCTACTCATATAGGGAAGAGTCGAGAAAAACTTTTTTTATTTAAGATATTGGTCCACTATAACAACCAGTTTTAAATTTTCAGTTCATCGTCATCATTGTATTGCATTATTGCATTGCATAGCGCCTATTTCAGTCCACAGCTGGACATATGCAGTTAATTAATTTTAAATTATTAGTTATTTTAATATTAGGTACAGAGTAAACTGTAACTAGTAATCATTCGAGCAAGCAAGCCCAATGTGGAATCTGAAGACCTCCCGTGTGGGTGGCTATTGTCAACATTAACTAAGACGCCAACTTTTAATACCTATAAGCACCTACATGGATCACACAACACACGTCTTTTTATAGGTCTTGTGGATATTTAATATTTATGTAGGTGTACCTATACGATATTTGCGCGGCTAATGACATCTAAGCTTTGACTGCCTCGTTGATCGTGTTGGTCGCTAACGTGACTGCCGATCAAGAGATCCTGGGTTCAAATTCCAGGTCGGCCACTATTGGATATTTCAACAAATTCCATAGTAGACCGTAAACTTAACTGGTGAAAGGTGGAAGTACAGAAAACTCCTCTGCCTATGTCTTCGAGAATTAAAGCGTGATGCTACGTTTTTTTTGCGGGCTAAATTTTAATTTATCCCGCGTTCTAATTGAAATTTGACGGTTTTGTTTAATGGAACTGTGAAACTGGTTTGATTTTGGAAAAACTTGAATAATAACGATAACCATCTAAACAAGAAAGGTTCGGCTTTTTAACAATACGAAACTCCTTACCTATTTTATACCGCAAAATAGTAAAGGAATATAGAAAATATAAGGGAACAGTGTGGGAAACTCTTATTTTCCCACAGGAACAGCAGTGTCAGACACGAGAAGTTACTAAGGCGACATGAAACGGAGAAGTGGGGGAATAAAAAATGTAGAATCGAATGCAAGCTAGGCAGGAACAAATGAAACGACGACTCTGTTCAACGCTCGCGGCCCTTCCGCTCGGCCGAGCCGGCCCGAGACGCTGATGCATTGTTTTGGCGCAAACATCGACGTTTTAATACTCGCAATCCGCCTATTTAAAATAAACCTATCTCTTCCTCAGCGAAACACCCATAGAAATACTATAGTCACGTAACCCATATAACTCCTTAGAAAGGAGCTATAGGATTACATTTTTAAACTAGAACATTACTAAGGAGACATGAGCCGAGAATAGTTATAGTAATTGTTAGCGAATTTAAATTACGAGCTCTAATTATAGGTAATACATATAACCAGGTGATATTAGGAAAATACTAAACGTAGTAGGAACTTAATAGGTATAACATCACGAATATGTTACCCCGAAGTTAGGCTAACATGCCAAGAGAGGCGAAGACTCACCCATCTTGATCAAATAGTCCAGATATCGAATGATGGATGAGTTCGAATTTCGAAGAGAGTGACGATTGGAGAGGAAGCACAGTCGGTCTGTAAGGGTAGAGATATTTGGCACTTGTTGCTGTCTACCTACCTCGTAAGGTATCTGGCGTGAAGATATTTGTATATGTTTGAAAGTTAAGCAGAGGATTATAATACGATCGCACCACAGATATACGAACAACTTGGAAAATCTTCCACTAGCGGCGAAATACCTACTTATCCAAGGAGGTAGCTATGTAGTAGATGGGTAGATAGATAAGTAGGTAGGTAGAGTTGTATAGATCGACCGTGCAGACGTCTGAGCGGCCCGAAGGCGGATGCCGGCAACAAGGGCGTCATTAGCGGGCCGCGTCACGCAAACCGACAATAGGGTTGACAGCTCTGAATATTTAAATGCCTCATGCCCACGACTTGTTATACGTTCACTTAAGATATATATATATATATATAAATTGCTTGTTTACCAAATATAGTTCCCTCATTTTTGGGACAATGCCATCGAATGTACTTTAGCTTGAAAATATCAATGAAATGCGTACATGCATTGCAGGTAATGGGAGCTTACAATGTATCAAAGTTAATTTTTTATCTGTTATGGTCGGTATAACAAGAATAATTATAGAATAATAATAATAAAACACTGCCAATAACGAATTGTACAAATTGTTTTAAACCTTAATAAACATCATTTTTAAATTTCGATTTTTCCAACGGCCCTGTCAACCCTACGTCGCTAAATTTATTGGTTTTGTTGCGTAACTCCTCGCAGTCGCGTTCTCCCCGCGTCTATATTCGCCTTTTGCCGGTCGGAAACTATTGACATGAGCACCGCGCTTTGCCGAACTTATAGCTTCACTCCAACAAACAGCCCAGCCCATAGCTGGATTCTAGCCAATAATTTTAACATTCAATTTAGCAAAAAACTTTTCCATTATAACCTTTACAAACCATGCAAGTGCATATAAACATTCTTATTGAATATACTGAGAGCGCTTGCTTGCTTATTATTTAAAGGTATCAAATGAATTTAGAACACATCTGCTGTGGCTGGTGAGCACCAGACATTTATAATCAGCAGTCTATCGGTTTAACATTAATTAACAAAAGCGATCTATGCACACTTAGATCTGAATTATTCATAAAAGGCGCATTGCATACTTCAGAAACCACCGTGTAAAATTTCTATACAAGCTCTCGATACGAACCCCAGAACGACCACCATAAATCAGTAAAAAAGGGGTTAAAAATAAATAAAAATAAAGAGCATTCCTGGTGGAGTAGTAGGTGTGGGCATAAAAACCGGCCCGACGACATTTGCCGTGCGGCGGTGTTACCAGGCGATCATAAATTACGGGGTGGCGGCGGTCAGCCCGGTAATTGCATGGAAGCGCGGAACGGCACAGTTTATATACGACGGCAGTGGTTCAACTAGGGTAAGGCGTGGTAATATTACACCCAGCAGTAATATATATGTTGTGTTTTCTTATAAATCTGACAAATTTGTAATACACAACGTACTCGCAATGCAAGATTGCTTTGCGAAAAATGTCGTGGTTTTCAAGCGATTACAGCTAAATGCTGGTTGTCGTTTTTTACCTGTTATATAAAGAAACTAAAGTACATATAGAAACGGATGAGATAAACCAATGAAGTACAACAATTATTATGATTATAGTATAATAAGAAAATATTTGAAAAACGAATATACTACCTACTTTAAAAACGAACGCATTCCAATTTCAAACAAAAACTAATTCTTTGTATAGAGAGCATAATTATAAATTGCTTTCCATGGTTGTACAGTCGTCCGGTAAGTACTTAACTTGGAATTTAAAATTCGAACAGTTTTCAAGTGAATGACGCGCCAATTCGAAAATTGAAACGAATTCCATGCAATGGATATAAAAGTACTTTACTACGTAGTAGTTCTGTCGAGTAAAACTTCTCTTTGTGCAGCGCTGATTACCCGTTAGCGCACGCGATGCCCGTAATGTCGTTATTATAAAATATTACGCGAATCCGCGCCCCTATTTTGAGGCTCTAATTGAAAATAATCAACGGTTTAGCCGTCTGCCAGCCACACCGACCTGTTACTCGGAATGCACTGATTGCGTTATAATAACTCCATAAAAATATTCTTTGCACTCAATAAAAATATATCCAGCTATATTACAGTGTACTTTTTTGTTTCGAACCTTCGTCACACAATACAATATCAAACAGTCAAGAAATGACTAATATCTACTGTCTATTTAGATTATTTTCTATATAGCAAATGTAACCTATACAATATATATTTCTCGGACCTGTTGTTTCGGGTTGAAACTAAGAATAAATGCATGCAAAGTCCAATCAATCTACTTCTTATATAAATACACTTTAAAATCGCGACAGCCACGGAAATACTCGTGACAGAAAGCCACACAAACCATTGATCGCCGCTGCTTATGGGGTATCTCCCGCCATTACCCGTAAACCATAAAACGCATTTAACTCAGCATCGTAAAGCGAAGCGAAAGCGATATCGGATTTCACGTAAAGTTCGCGTATAAAACTGTTTGTGAAGAACGAGCTATCGACTCCGCGCAACAAAGATCGATGTGCGCCTCCCGTTGCTGTTGCCCTGGTAACGTGTGATTACGTTAAATAACATTTTTGGTAAATATTTTCAACAGTGATGATGATGAATTTAGAATAATAATAATAATAATAATAATAAATAATAATTTCAATAGTGATGATGATGAATTTAGAAGAAAACTTATATGGATCAATTAATCGAACGGGATAGTCAGCGAAGTGTCCGAAACCGACCACCGAGGCTTTATTTATTAAAAATCTTCAAGATAATTTACGTACAGACTTTACACCAGAGAGTTCTAAACTGGAAAATTTTGTATATTTCTAGATAACTCCAGAATAACATTATATTGTTTGAACAGTACATGAAGGGTATGATATTCAATTAGATGAGTAAAAGTAATCAGCAGGCAAGTGTCATTTGGTTAGACTAAAAAAAACACAAAAACAATAGACAGACATCACATGGCGATAGTCTTACCATTACTTGCACAAGAACCATTGCCGTATGTTGACGTAAGTGATTAAGATACATGGAACAAAGCTCTCTAGGACCAAAAAATACCTCCCAACTTTTTCAAGTGGCAACAACCGATATTTCGGTAGTCCCAGATTCAAATCCTACATCGTTGAACTTACAAAAATATTTTGCATTTTTGCAATATGTAACTCTTTCTATAACAGAAAAGGAAGGTTTTCGTTAAAACCTACAAAGCTTGAAAGTTTACATACTAATATTATCTAAGGCGTTAGAAGTTTGCCTAGAGAAATTTGACACATCACGCGTATGAGTAGACCTTAAACTTGCTTCTTCTGAGAGGGGAATGGTCTCCAATAGTTTATGACGATTTATGATGATGAATCAGGAGTCAAGAATAACCAAGCCGACGCACCGTCTGGTTACAAATACAGTGAAACGGATTCGCTATTGATTCGGATTAATAATAACCTAAGCGGCGGCGGCGCAGTCGGCTTGCGTTGGACGGCTCATTAAAATTTCTCGATAACGGGGGGAGGTGGGTATGGTTCATTTATACTCTGTGTGTCGCGGTTTAATTAAAAGTAACCAGAATTTGGCTCCACAAGGGATAGAGTGGTAATCTTCACATCACTACATGTCACAGAATAATGACAGACCACACGTCATTCTTAACCCAAACTGTGTTGTGATGACAACCAGAAATCTGATAAGAACATTTCTATAAGTTATGTATACATACTTATGTATCCAGAAACTTATATAAGTACTACTAGGTATATATGAGTTTTAGAAAGCGGCAAACGAGGTACAAAACAGCGCGACACAAGACTATCAATTGAACAATAATTTAATCTGTATTTATGTGGAGTTACATACATAAGTTTTCACCATTTTCCTACATGTAGCTGTTCTATAGCGATTGATTGAACGGCTCATGAGTTGCTGCTGTACAGCACCATATAATGCTTCGGGACAGCACATGGTATAGTGGGATAGCGTGTATGAAAACCATATAAAAGGTATTTTAGACTCATACGCATTATAAATGTTATGTAATCTGCCTCGTTGGTCGTGTTGGTTGCAAGTGCGACTGCCGATCGGGAGGTCCTGGGTTCGATTCCCGGGTCGGG
>DWDU01003600.1:0-11446 GCA_018245575.1 Jemadia suekentonmiller
CCACCTATTCCATAGTGGGACGTAAACGTAACTGGTGAAACGTGGGAGTGTTCTACACTCCTCTTCCTACCTCTTCGAGAATTATAGGCGTGATGTTACGTTTTTTTATAAAACAGACAAGTGTTATGCTATCGGACTGTGGAAACATAATGAGCATAAACAAATATATGTAAGACGAAATTAACGCAGTATTAATCTGTTTGTTGGTAATATACACAATAATAAATAACGTTAGGTATACACAAGTACCTCTACAAACGTTTGCGAGTTCAACGAATTGGTTTTACGTACGCGGAATCCACGTGGAAACCGAGCTCGATGAAAAACTGATGGATTGTTTGACGTCTCAAGGCGACCAAAATAGAACTTCCCTGCCTGCCACACAGGTCAAGACCTTTCAGAGATCAGAAAGCGATCATCAAACAGAGAAAAATAATTTGATTTGGATGAAAATGTAAGTCAAGGGCGAACACCGGTCTTTAACAAAATAATATAGCACATAATGTAAAGATTTATAAATAAATTCAGTTGAGTCTCGGACTGTTGGCGCAGCTGCCGCGTTTTTGACTATGTGTTTTTATTCCCGTGGAAATGAAGGTGATATTTTTATAGTTTTTCATTAGTTTAACAATGTACATAAGTGTTAAATCCACCGTTGCATGTGTGCACAAATATTGACGTGTCGAAAGTTAATGTGTTTTGTCGCGCTGCCTACGTTTGTCGGTGATCAAAAATAATTTGATGTACAGTTTTGCATTATTAAATCATGCAACATTATTATTAGACTGAACTATTCACGAATAGCATAGATAACACTCTACAAATAAATAAATAATAAGCAATAAAAATAAATTAGTTTAAAAGTGATTTTTTGTCATAGATAAAAAGAAATAATTGCATTTATTATAATGAAAGCATGTTTTTTTGTTCTTATGATTATATAATATATTTAGCTATATAACCAAACTACAAAATAGTGATGTTATAAGTCGTGTCAATATGTCTCAAATGTGTATTATTCCTTAAAAATATTCACATTAAATATATAACTAACATCATTATTCGTATAAGCCGTCGTGTTTTATCATCTGTCTTGTCCTTGTCTATTACATTTCGAATGCTTCGGGTTAGAAAGAGATAAAAGTACATATACAATATCTTATGAAAATGTATGAATAAGAAGGTTAGCGTATAATACATATTTGCAAGCAAGTATTTTTTGAAAATCATTAATGTAGTGATATTATGTTAAAAATATACGAAGCTTTTTTTCTATAGAGATTTTTCAAACATTCCAAAATTCTTTTTAAATTTTTAATTTTAGCCTGTATTATTGTTTAAGCGGGAAGTCAATAAAATTCCGCAACACCTTTAGCCGTGCTCTGACGCATGCAACGTTCCAGTCTTAATAACCTCCGTGACAAATCTGGCGATACGATGTTAACATACTTTTGGTTTGGAGCGACACTACAACAGATTTTTATCAGCATTCAAAAATTGTACTAACAATCAACAAAATTCTTCACTTTTTTCGTAGTTCAATTAATGGAAAAAATTATAAGGATAATTCTTTTCCAAATGTCAATTTCAAATGATTTAGTCATTTTAATGTCTCTTAAGTTGCGCCGGATTCGACACCACCGCGGCCACCGCCCGCCCCTGTTTCTACATACATTTGTACTTCCTCGGGAAGTGATCCACATTATTTATTAATGAGGCAGAGAACCACTCAGTGAGTTAATAGTAAATTGATGACTTTTCAAAATCGAATGTCTCTGACACCATTTGACATCACTTTCTCAATTGTTCTCAGGTAATTAGAATATCTATGTAAATTTACATAACCTTACATACCACACTTTATGAGGACTAGTAATGAAGTTATGACGTGGAAAAACCGCTAAAATATTTCTTTTAATTTACACATTGTTTGCGTTATTCGAGAACTTGGCATAGTGTACTGCCGTGGTCTTACATGTCATTACACTTGAGAAAAGCTTTATATGTCACCCAAATCTTCCATTTATACCTATTTATGCTATATTATTTTTTGGGACAGTTTACATTTAGGAAAATTAAAAAATAAATAAAATTAAAATTAATTAAATATAAAATAAAAATAGTATAGCTAATAATTAATAGCCCTTAACAAATATTGGATATGAAAGTAGATACTTTGTAAAGTAGATAGATCTATAGATTTATCTATGTCTTTAGTAAAATGTATCATTGCTTAATAATGGAAAACCAAAACAGAATGAAGTTATTACACCCCAATATTTGTAAATAAAAAAATTTCCAAACATCACACGTACTGATTGTGTGGGGAGCTAATTTTACTAAATACAATAACGCACGCTTTCGTAAATATTTACGTGTATATAAAATACAAAACGTTGTAAGCAAATGAACTGATCTATTTACAGCTACTGCTAAGTACCTTTTCTTATTATATTGAATGCATATAGGAACGTTGAGTAATACAAAGTTTCTCTTTACAGAGCGGCGTTGACTCCCCGTGTAATTGTGACGAGTGCCAAAATGAACCGCAAACGCTATCCAAAGCAAACAATCGTCCATCTAAAGGAGCTAACGTTAATGTGACACATAACAATGGGCACACACCACCAAACATGGCGGACAATGTTCAAGAACGCACAGTAGATGTACTAGTACATGACGCTTCAAATATTCCAAACTTCTTCCAATCAGTGACGGCGCCACCTTATCATATTGCTGGCCCGCCGCCGCCAGGTTTTGTGATCGCGCCATACCAAGCACCGAGATTCCACACGGGAGGAAATATTGATGATTTACTGTGTGACGTACAATCATGTCCTAATTCTATACAAACCACATACATCCAACAGAATTCAGTATTCATGTGCAACATGAAAAGGATAATGCAAAAGCAATGTTGCTGTCAAAAGAACGAATCACCACCGAAGCCAGATGTTCCTCAAGAGCAAACACCAAAATGTTACGTAACAGAGAAGAACATAGAGCTGACGTACGATTATCCTAGAACAACTCCTATTCCAAGTAGTCCGAGTCAAAAAACCAGTAGCGAAATTCAATCGACTACCACCGAAGTGGCGAGCACGGTCGTCTTCGTTGAAAGACGGATACCGATTAAGCCAAAAAAGTTCGATTTTTTCTTTCGATCTCGATCCGCACCGGTCGGGGATAATGAAGAGCCGATATATGCGACGGTTAACAAATTACCCAAAAGACTACGTCGAATGGAACTTGCGAATCTTGAAAAAGAAGTAGCGTATAAAACCGGCGATCCGGAGTCCTCAAGTCGGACCGAAGTGACAAAAACTGATTCAGAATCTCAAGTTCCTCCGCCTGATGATGACACGAGTAGATCAGAGCGGGAGAAATCTACAATCCCAAGAAGACCAGACTCTCCTAAAGCGAAGAAACGGAAACGCTTCTCTTTGACCTTTAAAAAAAGGGAGAGAAAACGAAGAGAGAAGAAAGAAACAAAAAATGCGACAACTAAGAACGGAGCACCTGTTCAGCTAGAGGGTGATAATGAGAGGCTGATTGAAGGAGAGGTACAGGAGACTAAGCACAAACACTGCAACAGACACCGGCCGAGGAACACGCTGTCCTCAGCGAGTTCGGGCCCACGATATAAGCGGGACAGTTACCAGGTATATCCATTGACACTAGTAGTCGTAGAAATAAATGCTTCACAATTCGCCTTTGCTGAACTCATCGCCAATTTCATACTGAAGATGGGGGCAGTCACACGCGGTGTACCATACAAATGTTCATCACGTACTCTACTGTCATGTCGTCTTCAACTGTTATTTCCATTTCAATCATTTCACCTTGTTAAAGTTTCTGTTGTAACATTATGTATATGTGTAGTTATATATTATATTATTTTACTTGAAACACATCTTTTATTAGACACGACTCACATCCTAACAACGCCGCTTTACGTCACTGTTTTATGATTCTTTTTACGACGTCAATATTTTCATAAAGTATTGGGCATAAAAGCGTGTGATTGCCCTGAATATTATTATATGAACCATTTTTCGTCTGAAATTTATTAAGATTTGAATTCATATTTCATTGTTGATATTGTCATGTTAAAATTATTGATTAGTACAGCTTGAAGTTTCAAGTACCTACGTTTCTTTTCTTTTTTCGACAAATAATATTTTTAACGAGCTCTATAGCTCGCTATTTCCATGTCTTTTAATAAAATGTTATATACTATGACTAATTATTTTCATTGAACTACTAAACATTGCATTAGTAACGTCGTCATAAACGAAAAGCAATTATTACAGAAAAAAACTACAAATACTATCCAGAAGACGATGAAATTTGATCTAATTAATAACGTATACATCGTTGGTTCCAGGAAATGACCACATCCCATTCCGAACACGAGAGAACGAACAGCGTATGTTCTTCGGTGAACTCCTTGGCTTCAGCGTGTACCCACAAATCCAGGAAGCTCTCGGCAGCCCCTCAAGACGGCTCTATACCGTGGTGCGGTTGTTGGGGGGCTGGATGTGTCTGACTGTGAATTAAAATTCTAACTAGACTTCTCCCACGACAAAGTGTGTACCTATATATTGATCGTGTTAATTATATTTGTGATCTATCGCACTTGGTAATCTAAAAAAGAATCTTCATTCAGTAATTGTACAAATTACGTAGAATCCTAAAATGTGAATTTAACACGTCAGATCTAAACTGGCAACACTTTGACACCACCACTGACTTTTGCAATATTCATTGACAGCAGTGTTAACTTATCATCAGGTGGTCCGTCTTCCTGATAACAACTATTTTAGTAACAGTTGTATTATTTTAATCGAACAATTTGTCAGATTAAAAAAAGGGAATGCTCCCAAATTTTTTAATGGTTAATTTGTATATCAATCATTCAATATTCACACTTGACTCGGGTATCTAATTGGAGTAGGTACCTAATTGTTAATATCTCTCTTAAATCTTTGATCCTCTAACGGGAATTATGATACTTATTAAGTCTGTAGAAATAAATGAAAGCGCATGATATGTACTGTACATTAACTTTTTTCTTGTACTATTGCATAGGTTAAAAATTTTAGTTTTAGAGTAACCATAGACTAGATCATTACGTTTGTCCTTGTAATAGACTAGTTACACTGGTACCTAGAAAAGTCAATGAAAAAACAATTTAACAACATTTTATTTTGTGTTATAGATATACAAATATAAATCATAGACGTTATTTTTAATAGAAGATAAAAACACCTTCCTTAGTACACTATGATGTAATCACTAAAATGTTAAAACGAAATATTGTTCACAATTCTTATCTATCAATCCTAACTCATAAACTATGAAACTTCCTGTGTATCTAAGAACAGTGCATTTGAAAATCACTTTACTATATCTATAAAATAGAGTTGAAAAATCTGTCTACACTGAACAGAGGTAGATATTAATACGGGGACTTTAGGTACTATACCATTTTTCGATTTAGTTCGATATTTGTCTATGAGAATAGTGAAGTATCGATATCCCTAACTCATATGCGTATGTAGGTAACTCTCATTGAAAGTAATAAAACAGTACTTGTGGAAAATTCTTTCCAATAATTTCTCTTAAGACTATTTTAACATGATTTCATGTTTACAAAGGCTCAATCATGATGAAACTTAAACGTTTCTTCATCTATGTAGATTTTACTTAGATATTAACCACAGTATTATAGAGGCGTAAATTAAATATATAGCAACGTGAATATTAATACTTTTTGTCAGTTCATAAACAGATATTGTTTCCCGTTTCGTTTGTCATTATTTAATAAACATCTTTTGTTAATGGTAGATAATTCATCAGTTTTTAATGTGAATTCATTTTCGAAAAAATCACAAACTCGTAACTGGGAATTGAACTGGCAGAAAATATTAAAAATGTTTCGAGAATATAGTTATAATTGCATTATTTAGTAGGTACCAAAGTTGTAACCAAATTATGTATTCCTATTACTTTGTTTTTCTTTGTTATATTTAATTTTTTTTTCTTCTTTTTTATTGTGTTCTATATTATGTATAACATATTTAAAACCCTCTTATATTTATGTTAAGATATTATAAAATTTCTGTGATTTGATTGTAGATGTATTACAACTTAACATGTTTCAGAATGCATGAATGAAAACAAATAATGAATCATTAAATCAAAATAATGACAAATATCATTTTTTTTCTCAAATGTCACACACATTGAGCACGTGGCAATCAATCAGTGTTGACAATCAAAACTGAAATTAACTCTAGTCAACTTTAACTTGGAAAATTTAATGAGAAACCATAGCCTTGAAGGCACGGGCAGAAAGTGACAGTATTCTGTAGGTACATACCGGATTTCTTTGTAGAATAATCACCAAGCAGGGCCCACCAGAAGTAGATAACAGGGGGGAACTAACTGTGCTGTTCACAATATTGGTACGAATTACTCCGTAATGCTTCAAGGCTTATATATCATACACTGATCGTGATTAACATTAGGTACCAATATCTTATGAACATGGTATTTCTTTTCCTTTACTACCTTGTTTATATTTATTCTGCACCATCTTCAACCTGTCGCATTCCACTACTGGACATAGGCCTCCCCTGAGGGGTTATAATCCCTATACTGGGCATGCGGTTAGGGGATCGCAGAACACAGCTTCTCAAACCGACGACATTGCTACCCATAGGTGGTCAGGGAAGGTGACAGTGCTGAGGATACAAGTTTTGTGTGTACAATAAATGAAGGGTAAACATTAGGAACTTTCATGTACTTCAAAATCACTTGAAAACTATGGTAATCCTTTTACTCGCCTTCTCTTATACATCATTACACCAATCATATATATTATAAATTACATTCTTTACTGATTAACTGATCTGTGCCACCTATTTTTTCTGGCACTATGCTTACCTGTTGGTAATTTGTCAAATTAGGATTTTTTTTCGCTAAAAGTCATTAGCAGTGACTGCTTATCTTATCAGCTAAGCGTGGTCAAGAAATAAATATCACACGGTAAGCGATCAGACTTGTAAATAACGCAACGCCAATCGACGTCGTTAAACCTCTAAAGTTATATCAAGGAAGTGATAAATAAAATCACCTTTGTTACATAGATGGTTATTTATTATAAAATATGACACATTCTTTGAACTGCTTCTTACAGTCAATTGAAACGCACTTAGCAAAATTGATTGACCGACTGAAGTATGCGCGTGCAACATTACAATAAAATAATGGTATCAACATTAAAAAACAAATAAACAAAACGTCATCTAACATTTTCATTGAAACAGAAGCCCAGTGACACAGTCAACATTTCGACACACACGATCTGACCTACCAGTGGGTCGACAGCACAATACATGAAATCTGTTCAATATTATGGTTCGTTGCAACAAATTGCAGTCAGCGAAGACAGAAGACGTCTAAACATTCCTTCACATTATTATTATAACAGTAGGGTTCCACTTGTATGTACATACTTTAAAGAATCGTTTATACAAGGTCGTTTGATCGGTCACTCATTTAACGCCACTTTTAGTGACGTTGCTTAAACAGAATGGAATGGAGAGAATGGAGTATCATTAACAATCAATTGAAATTAGATCAATTTTTATTTACCGTACATATGCTTAGTAGGATGCACCATGCACATGGACACCTTGCAATCTTATAAAGTATCCATAATATCCAACAAAACACAAGATCTATGAAAAGTGACAAATGCGTTTGAGCTCCACAACCTCTAGTAAAAACCAGTAAAATTAATCCATATATCCATCACACGGTTTAGATAACAACACAACAGAGTAAAAATTTAGATCCTAAATACATATATTGGTGAGGCTGCGTTTAAATAACATGCTCTTATAGAATACGCATTGCTAACCAAAATGAGTTTAGATGTTAAATTTTAATATGTCGCAATCGTATTTGGGAAATAGAGCTACGGCGAAAACATATTTGGATTTTTTCACTGAAACTCACACCACACATATATGAAAATGTCAATTTACTTAAATTGAGGTTTATTTGTAATTATTACTGGATGAAAACAAAATAAAAGACTAAAACAAATATTTACTGTGTGAGTATGTGTGTTCACTCATAAGTAGAGAATGGTGGGCTATGGTTTATATATCCCACGTACGGGAAAGACCCTCATATACAGTCATTCCAATGGCAATAGTTCCCTTTCAACTCCAGTTATTTAAACTTTCTATAATACCACGTACTGTAAGACTTATTATACAACTCCCAATAATCTTTCGCTCTACCCGCATCTATGCAGTTGATGTTAAATGGCAGTGTGCTAACGCCCTAAGTTTCCTTTTCCCTTCTTTTACCTTAATATTGTTCACAATTTCTTTTATATAACTATAACCAGTGAAAATAACAGTAATTAATATTCCCATTTCATGTTACATTGTCCTCCAGTTTTTAAGACAACTAATATATCACTTTATAGGATCGTGAGAAAACATAAATGTTTAAAGTCATTACGGATAAATTCTGTAAGGGTTATGTAATCTGTTAACCCGCATTAGACCAGCTTGAGGTAGCTTGACTATGGCCTTTGACTTTCTCATCATGAGACCAAATCCATGTACGTCGAAATGACTAACTGTTATAAATTACCACTATCATCAACTCTGATGACGTTGATAATTTTAAATATGTGGACGTTTCTTAAGACAATTCATAAAATATAGATACGGCGAGCAACAAATCTTCAGTCGGCGAAGCGTACATTGATACTACTTTAGAACATTCGAGAACTACAAGAAATAACTTTTGGACGCAAACACAACACTCCGAAATGCGATACACTTTTAGGAATCACGAAAATCACCGTACGTTTTCAAAACAAAATGGCACATTGTATGGAAATTAAAATAAGCTAATTGTGCTGTGTTAAGGAAGGGTTGAAAGGACAAACAAACTAAAACAAAATTAAAACACCCTACAAATTATAATATCGCATAGTGTAACAAATATAGAATGGCTCTTAAAAAAACTCTCTCTGTAATATAAAAAAAATATCTCAATCAATAAATAAATTAAGAAAAATAATACACAAAAAATTATATAAAAAAAAACCTCAATAAATGTACAATATTTACACATCGAACATTATTTTGTATTTAGAAAATTGCATTTTCGAAGGTTTATAGCAGACGGGAAGATGACATTAGTAAAAATTCAATATAAATTAAACATACGACCACGCTTCACTTTCCCGCGCCGTGAGATCCTAAGAGTGAAGCCAAAATTTCTAGCAAAATAGGAGAAATCAATTTCAACTTAAAATAGGCTTTATGTCTTTTACGATTCAATAGTAAAATATAAAAAATTCCCTTGCATCGTCGCCCGAGCGGCGCCGGCGGCGCGCCCGCGACGAACATCGTAATATCGATAAAAAATTACGTACATACATCTTAACTAGGCTTAATGGAGTCGTCTAAATATATTAAATGTTACACTTAATAATATTTTACAATGATTCCACGTGTTGTGTTCAAAATGCGAACGTAAGTAAAAATCCGTAAAAATTGCATTACACCGTGTCATATACGACGCTTACGTAATCCGATTCGCGAATAAAAAAAATTAATTTATGAACCGTTATAAATATCTATTGTGAAAATAATTTTATTGCACACTTTCGAAATTGAAATTAAATTATTTTTTAAATAGCACGATAAAATAAAAAATGTTATTATATGTATATAGAGCATGCATGTAATATTTTTAAACGTACAATTCATATCGTGTAATGTTATAATACGTTTATATTGGATGGAAGTGTCATAACTTTTACGTGTACAATTAATAAATAACGTAGCTATTAAGAAACGAAAAAAAAATATAAGCAACACCTGGAGCGCTCACGGCACGATCAAACGCGTTTCGCCAGTAAATCGAACGCTACAAAGCTTGTTAAAAGAAACGATAAAAAAGGCGAGACGCAAAGCTCGCGTCACACATCGGGGCCACGATCGATCGTGCTGGGACACCGCGACGACAACACCTAAGCACAAAAACGGACACCGAAAATTCGAAATGTAAAATATTCACGTTTACACATTATTAATACATATCACTACTGACACCGACGTTACAATAATTATATATTATCATATTCATGTATAATGTTATATAATTGGTACAAAGCTGACGACGCCCTTACATAATATATGGAATATAAAATTAATGGCGTATGCCCGCGGCGGGGCGACGGCTGATTAAAATAACATTACGTACTAAAGCTAAATATAATATTATGGAGAAAGAAAATACTCTACATCAGTCTATCCATAAACACTTAATATACATAATAGGCCATAACCCATACGAGAGGTTTACCTCCGTATACATTTAAATAATTTAATTTTTAATAAATAAAATCAATAAAAAAATACTATATAAAAAATTAGGAGACGATGTGATGATTGTAAAAATTTCTACTGTGATTAGCTGATTAGGTTTTTTTTTAAATAAACACGCAATAAATGGGCAAATATATTTAAAGTGAAATGCAAAGGAAATAAAAATCAGTCTTCTAGTGGTAGTGTGACCACGCGGTCACGCGAACCAGCACGATCGTACTGTCGAAATGATCCATTGGTATTTCTTAATCACATTTTCGAGCAGTTGCCAAAACACATCGCATTGTTTATCCAGTTAAGACCTTTTTTTACATACGTCCTATAATTGAAATATTAAACACGAAAAATATATCTAAAAAATCTGAAATTTATTAAATCATTTCATTGTTCCTTTTAAAAGGTAAAAATAATATTTGAACATAACACAGTCCGGTGTGTATAGTGTGATACTTTAATACTAAACAAAAAGCAACAGTTTTTAAAAATTGCATTTTAATAATCCAATCAGTCCCGTTTACGACCACAACGTATTAGTTAAAAAAACAGCTGCCTACTAGTCAAAATGATCATCAATATTGTATCAAAAAGTACATGCGTTTTGTATATATCTATCTTATAAATTTATTATCGCATTTGAATCGCAAACTGGAATGCGGCAAGAGAGATTCATTTAACATAAATATTTTTTTTCCAATATCACGACAAAACATAACATTGACAAGAGGTGCCGTTGATACGACTCAGCTTGGATAGAGAATACGGAGTTAAACTTTACGAGCAACTGGGACAGCGCAAAGAAACACGTTTGTCGTGCGGTTCGATCGTGCAACCCGCGGTTGTTGCACGGTTTGGTAGCACGACGTGTATTTATTTACCTTGTGATTTGACAGTGCCACGCGTATTTGTATCATATATTTCCGGAGCACGTGTTTATAACAAATGTAAAATAATATAACTACTTCTATAAAAGGCCTTTTTGCGTAGTGTTATTTCAATGATATATTATGCCATACATT
>DWDU01003601.1:0-11445 GCA_018245575.1 Jemadia suekentonmiller
CCCAGGTGATGAAGAAAAGTTGGGGTAGGCGCCTAATTAATTTCAAATACTAATATGAAATATGTATAACAACGAATATACAATTACATATACACATATATACAAATACATAAATCCATATATATATACATATATACACATACATACATACATATATACATACATATACATACATTCATACATAAACATACATACACATACATACACATACATACACATACTTACATATACACATATATAAATACATTATTCACAATGGTGACGGAGAACTATTTATTATTTACCTCAATAGCATTGAGAAAGTGGTCACGAACTCGCTTCTTAAATGACCACAAATTGGGTGCTTGTTTAATATCTTGTGGCAGGGCGTTCCAGAGGAGTATAGCCTGAATAGTGAAGGAGTAATGGTAAGACTTGTTATGCTGCGGAATATTCACCTTAAGATTTTTAGAGGAGCGAAGAGCTTTGTCATGCGTATCGCAGACGTACTGGAAAGTATTCTTAAGATAAGAAGGAGAAGATGGATTATTAAAGATAGAGTAAAATATTCTGAGAATTCTGGAATTACGCCTTTCGCGAATAGGGAGCCATTTTAGTTGGCGACGATATTGTGAAATGTGATCGTATTTACGTAAACCAAAAATATACCTGATGCCATTGTTAAGCAGGCGTTCCAGTTTATTTAGAAGATCTTCATTAAGGTCTGGGTAACACGCATCACTATAATCAAAAATGGGAAGAATGAGTGATTGAACGAGCATGAGTTTGGTCTTGAAAGGTAGAAAATTTTTCAGTCTATAAAGTGAGTGCATGGTAGCGTTAACTTTCTGACTAATCTTGCTGATCTGAGTTCGCCAAGTCAGTGTGCTGTCCATATATATACCCAAATTCTTAACGGACTTCGAAAGTGGTATTACCGTACCATTGTAGAAAATAGGCGGTAGAGTAGAATAGTCAAGTTTAGTCAGAAAGTGCGAGCTACCCACTAGTATTGCTTGACATTTGGAAGGATTAACAGCAACCCCGAAACGTTGCGACCACCTTTGTATCTCCTCTAGATTTAGGTTAATTTTTCGGAAAACGATGTGCAAATCGTTAATATGACTTTGAGCATATAGCTGTAGGTCGTCTGCATACAGATGGTACGAACAATGAAGTAAAGGAGTGAGGAAATTGATAAAAATTGAAAATAAAATCGGAGATAGTATACCGCCTTGCGGTACGCCAGTAGTTAAGCCAGTCCATTCAGAACATTCCTGTCCGAAACGTACTGCTTGCTGACGACCGTGAAGATAACTTGTAAACCATGCCAGAGCCAGGGGTGAGAATCTTAAATGGGAAAGAATGGATATAAGGATCTCGTGGTCGACTGTGTTAAAAGCATTAGAAAAGTCAACTAGCACCAGCACTGTCACCTTCTTATCGTCCATACCTCTTCTTATGTCATCAGTGACTTTTATAAGGGCAGTGGTGGTGCTGTGACCGGGACGAAAACCAGACTGATACGGGCTCAGCAAGTTATTATTGTGGAAAAATGCAGAGATTTGCTTAAGTACACAGGCTTCCAGAACTTTAGATAGGAATGGCAATATTGAGATGGGGCGATAATGGCTGGGAAGTGTAGGATTAGTTATTTTAGGAAGGGGACGTACAATAGCTTTCTTCCAGTGATTCGGGAATTGACCCGAGGTAAGTGAAAAATTTATAATATGTGTCATTGCTGGAAGAAGGCATTCAATGATTGTTACTATCATAGCTCTACTAACGTCATCGCAGCCCACTGCTTTGGATTGTATATTTAGAATAGCTTTCCGTATCTCTTTCGGACTCACGGAAATGAACCGAAAATCCGATGAAGGAGGCAATTGCAAAGAAGCTATAGATGCGATAGTTTGGGAGCGTATGATAGGATCCAATATGGAAGACGTAGCAAAGTGATTATTTATGTCACTTAGTGAGGTAGCGGAGACACAGGCGTGTGGTGTTGGTTTACAAATACCAAGTGATCTAAGAAATTTCCATATACTAGTAGGAGAAGAGTTATTCAAATTGTGTTGGATATATCGGCGTTTAGCGTTTCGTACCATCTGATTGCACCTGTTTCTAGCTATTTTAAATGACAGCCAATGTTCATTTGTACGACTTTGCTTGTATTTCCTAAACTCGCGGTCCCTCTTTTTCATGGCCCTTTTAATCTCTCCTGTCATCCAAAGTGCAGGTGGACGCTTAACCCTGATTTTGTGTAGTGGAGCATGCGTATCGTACAGGTCACGAATGATGCTGTTGAGTGTTAAAACTTTTTCGTCAACGGTGACCTTAGCTTCAATCGCAGCCATATCTTTTGCTGAAGCGTCACGCTTAAGCCTGTCTAGGTCGATTTTCGCATAGCTACGTACAAAAATAGTAACCGGATTATGCTTCGGCGGTTTAGTTTTGTATGAGATGCACAACATATCGTGCCGTGAGAAGCCTGGAGCTGAAATTTGACCATGCTTCTGTACTCGTTCTGGAGATCTTGTAATAATGAGGTCAATCCAAGAGTCCTCACCATTTACATTTCGATGGGTTGCTGTTGAAGGAAGTATAGATAAGTTGACCGACTCAGTAATGGAGCGAAGTCTTTGAGAGCGAGGCGAACCCTTTAACAAATCTGTGTTGAAATCCCCCATTATGATGTAGTGTGCGTATTTAGACCCAATGTCGTCAAAGGCTGATTCCAGGGCAGCGAAGTAATCGATAGCTGGAGGACAATATACTACCCCAAGAACAACCCTAACACCCTTGACGATCAGTTCTAGAAATAGGAACTCGGGACCAGCAGTATAGTCAGGAGGAGAAGCCAAAAGTACCTTATACTGAGTTGATGAGTGTAGGTAAATAGCAACTCCCCCACCCCGTTTTCCAATGCGATCGTTTCTTACTAATATAAACCCATGTAAAGGATACAGTGAAGATGGTAAAGAGGGTTTCAGCCAAGTTTCTGAAATTAGGATGGCATGAATGTTGTTGATAGAAGCCAAGGATTCCAATTCAGAAAAATGGCTCGGTACACTCTGTGCATTGATGTGACATACGTTAAATGTATTAGAATGTATTTTGAAGAAGTCAGATAGCTGGTAATTAACATCACCGTCACCACAAGATGTGAATGATACATCTGTATCTGAGGCTGAGTAAAAAGATTCCACATCTGACATTGAATAAATATAATACTATGAAATAAAGTAATAAAAATAACAATATATATATAAACTTATATCTGTTTATAAATAAATAAATGTAATAATATGAATATTATACTATATAATATAAATATGTGTAAGATATTAATTTAGACGTTTACAAGCACATACCTGCTATACCACATCTCACATCATTACATGAGTTGACTTTACACAGTGAACATTTTAAAGTTTTTAACTCTTTAACAACACAAACAGAACAATAGGTACAACAAACGTGACAAGACAATAGAAACAGTTACAAAGAAAAAAACCTAATAAGTAACACACAACGTAATAAAACTAAATGAAAAAATAATAATAAAAAATATATCAAAATTAAAATAAAATAAGAATGTATGACAGACAACTCTAAACATTAACATTGGTAATATCATCTCAACTAGTATCCATCCTAGACGTCATATGTCAAGTTGGCATCGACAGTTTCGACTGACACCATTGAGTGTTTGTTACCCGACAAAGGTTTGTTAGAAACAAAACAAGTACATTAACACATTACCCACAATATTGATTTTTATAATTCAAGTAGTAACGTTTGTAATATAAGGTACACAAAATGTAAACAAACAGTCAGAGACGCATTGAGAACATATTATTATTATTTTTTGGAGACAGTGCGCCTGGGCCGCTTGTCATCCCGCAGAGTTGTCCCAAGCTGTTGCCTTCGACTATGCTCCTGTTGGGGATTTGTAACTGAGCTGGCTTGCTTTTGGGTGCTCTTGGAACTACTGCTGTTATTCTCTGCATTCCCTCCTGATCCCATTGGAGAACCTGCGTCTGGATACTTGGCGATCAAACTATCTAGTTCATCTTGTGAGATGACTTTTTCACGGCCGCCACTTGGAATTTTAATGTTTATGATGCCATCAAGAGACCATACATTTTTCAATCCAAAATGTTTCCGAGCTGTCTTGTACACAATCTGCCGAGCTTTGGTGAGAAACTCAACCACAGTGATGGGAGTGCCTTTTAGCTTAGCCTTAGCGCTCCAAACTTCAGACTTAGCTCGGTGCTCGTAGAAGTGCACAAGGACTGACCTGACACGGCCATCTACTAATGATCCTATTCGATGACATCTTTTTAGTGCAGAGCTAGTTATATGTGGAAGCCCCATATTGTTCTGGATGACTTTAAGCACTTCCTGTTCACTGCTACTCTCTGAGGATTCAGGAATGCCATTGAAAAGTATAACTTTCTGCCGCTGTCTCATATCAATTTTGTCAATAGCTTTAGTACACTCAGTGACTTGCTGCCGAAGAATACTCAACATTTTATATACCAGCTCCTTAAATGAAAGAAAATCCTTACTCAGCTGTGACAAGTTGGGGCTGCTTACATTGGATTCAGAAATTAGTCGAGACTCAAATTCCATCATCTTCTGTGTCCATGTCAGTTCAAGTTGAGATAGATCAGGGATTGTAGCCATGTTCAGTGATGTGATGTTCTTGGTCTAGACTTCTAGAGTGTTGTCCTCTTTGAATATACAGGTGATATATGTGGTGCAGGTAAATGCTTAATAACTATTACATATAAGAATTTTAATATTTAACTTGAATTTGTTACTCAAATGTGAAAATATTTCAAACACACTTTTAAATTTAAACTTATTATTTACTTTGCAAATTAAATTTAAACAAGGAGTGTCACAAACAGCTGTTATCACTTTCAACCTACCCACGAAAAAAAAAATATATGTAGTTATCTGCAACCTAATTCGTACAGAAACTTATGAAATTCTCATAAAATGTTATTTCACTCTCTTACAGACTGATTTAAATATAGTTAAATTAAGGCTAAAAGAAGGCGGTCCACGTACTTTGTCGGAGCACCTACTAGCTATTTTATGGTAAAATTTAATAAGTAATTCATAAAAATAGTTTAGGCTTTTCTTATTATATAATATCTTACGCTGAAAATTTTACCACGTCATTAAACAGTCCCGAAGGATTTTGTTGTGTGCCTAACGAATATTTATACATTGAAGAGAACTGAAGATTACATTCTGAACTTGAACTTAACTTCTGCAACTTTTACTGAACGAATATTTTAAAATTTAAAGCTCTATCCGACTTTAAATAAACATCTTGCTAATACAACGTTGAAATCTAACAAGGCTTCGTTATCCGACACACGCCAAAGTTACACTGAACTTAATCAAAGTTGCCTGTGCCGCGTCCTAATTGAAGTAAATATTCCATTAAATATTTATCGCGAATATTGTGTACATATATTCACGTACAAAGATAACATAATTCTTAAACCTATACGTTATATACATAGAAATAAAAAAAAAATGATTTTTATTATAACAAATTGACCTTACAGTGATATAATAAACGGGTAAAATATATATACAACTAAAACAAAAATTTCAATTATTAGTGTCATCGGATATAACTCATGCGTTAATGGCGTGGAATGTAAAGAAATGGCAATATGTATGGCACAATAAAAATTCCCATAATAAACCAAAAATTGCCCGCGTCAGGGCGAAGTAAAAATACATCTCCCGACTCCATGCCGGGATACAAGTGTGGCGTTAGAGGCGACTAAGTCTGGCGCTGCCAGATCGCGGTGGGACGCGGCCGGCCTAGGCAAGGCTAAATGCCGTGGCCTTGTACGAGCAGCAAAGTAGTGGTTGCGAGAAGTCCTTCTCTGCGATCCCCAACCCGCATGACCAGCGTGGGGATATGGATACAAGCCACTCAGCAGAGTCCATGTCCAGCAATGGTCTTAAACAGGCTGATCATAGTTAACCCATGAGTTTTGTATTTGAAAAACAAAAACAATTATTTACTGTAACTGTTTTTATTAATTCAGACTTCTTGGTAACGTTTGGTAAACACGAGAAATGGGGTGCCTGATGTATAAGTCACAAGCGCGGTTGACTATTAACAATCTCACCAGTCACTGCAGCCGCTGACGCCCTAAAATGTCGCTCAAAACCACGTTTAAATAATAGCGCTGTAGCGCTTTGGGAATAAGCGTCGTATCAAAGACTAATCCTCGGCCCACGCTTTCTTAGCTTTGAATTCATAAATAATTAATTTACTCGTTTCATATTCAACGAATTCCTTCAACATTCTATTAATTAAGTAATTATCGGTTATTTAGTGGAGGTTATTGTAAGATGTTAAGATTTAAAGACAATACCCGACCACTCGTAATGTATAGGGGTACCTTTGATCATTGTACAATATAATTGAGTAAATATGACATAATGATAACTACGGGTATAATTTTCATACCCAAGGTTGTGCCTGAACTATTACAATTTATATGCGACGTTCTCAATTATCAGATAATGAAATTATTATTTCTATATCTAAGAATGTACATACGTAAGCATAACGTATATAGGTACGTACTTTCAGTTTTCTAATTCTCTAGTAAGATCCACTTTATGCGGGTACCTTCCTAATATTTATGTGCATTAGTTAACACTAAGTTGAAACGTTTTATTTACGTTTAAATCCTACTATTAACATAATATAAGTATTGTGGATATAAAAAGTTAAACTCCATATTCATTAGTAGCCATAGGTAATGAGGCACTCGTATCATGTTACATAAATTCAGTTTAATGTTTTAAGTTTGCTTAGTCGGGAAAAGAGATCAACGCTGAGGTAGATTAGCTATTATTATCCGGTGACAACAAAATGTATATACTTCTTTCTCTATTCTATATCGCATCCGACGAGAAAGCGTTGGGAGAAACAACATAATATGATTAAGAGAGAGTACACTTTCGACTTGTTTAGTGAGAGGTAATCTGAGTATACACCTACTATAACCTGCCACCTACCTAAGAGTCCAAGTAACTCCGACGTAGTCAAACTTGGAAGACTGTATATAAGATCCTATGGTTTCGATTATTGAAATTCGAAAATTAATTACTGTGACAGATAAATAGCGAATATATCTGCATATTATGATTTTCTAAAGACATAAAGGCTCGAATAGATCACTGTGAGTGATGTTCCCCTTATCTATCTTCTGAGTGCCCGTCTTATGCACTGCCCTGTAACGTCTAAGTTCCTATGAACGGGGTCCGATCCGCAATTAAGCAAGACGTCGAGCTTGTCCCAGGCTGATGCGGTGCTAAGCGATGTTTGAAACAAGCTTTCAAATGTTCCTGAGAGATTTTGTTGACGTAACCCTGACCAAAAGCTCATTATTGCTGTAAATCGTCACTACTGTCACTGAGATCAGTTCACTTTAAGAATCCCCGGGGATTATTGACTTAATAACATCACGTATAACTGAATTTTACAGCTTTTGTTATACATGAACTAATTTACAATCTATTTACATTGCATCTGTTTAATTCATTTACGAAGTGAGTGTGCATAGATCAACATTAATCAATACTTTATATAAAACAGCTAGCAATTAATAATCAGGATTTAAGGGTAGGTATGCAATCCGCTGACGCCGGTGACTGACCTACTCGTACAGACTGCCGAATAAGTTTTACTTCTTTGACTAGTGGACAAAATGTAAATCGTAAAGCGTTTATTTATGGCAAACAAAAACTTTGTCGGTACAATTTCGTCCAACTCACTAAACCTTGTCTACTCAGTATCTAAATCCTATTAGCACACGTACGAACGTACTCCGTATAGTCAAATGATATTAACCAAGATAACTTAGCTTTTGTCATATATTAATATCCGATAGTCGTTTACTCGGTTAAAGCGATAATTGCAAATATGCCCTTTTTTATATAAGCTTTGGGCGAATCAAAACTAATAATAACAACTATTTTTATTCGTTTAAATAGCCGCCCATGGTGCTCTTCGCATGTACATTTAAGACCCTAAACTACCATATATATGTCTGTAATTATTTATAATTAAAACTCTTGAGAATTTGTCACTTTAAAATTGCGCTTCATAAAGTACCTAATTGAATGACAAAATATAGTATTTGAGTGACAAAATCAATGAAGTAGTACAAATCGGTCAAACGAAGAAGGCGATATCTTCGTAACAGCAGTGTTAAAATAATAATGCTACGTCTGTGCCATTTTATTATTGGTTGCCTGATATATTATAATCGTTACAAAGCTATCTATCGTCATGTCTAGAAGCGGTAGAAATTTAAAATTGTAAAATTAAAATCAAATTCGTGAGTATCAAGAAAATTCATTTTAAAAATGTATTTCTTATGTTCAAAGATACACAGAAAGAATGTAAAATGACTACGTTTAAATTGTAATATAACTCTTTGATACATTACAATATCTTAGGTGCCTTTGAGCTAGAATGAGCGAGATCCTTTGGTATTTTAATATTTACTTTCATACGTAACTATCAATGGAAACCGTTTAGCATGAATTTACTAATAAATCTTTTGATAAATATTCGTATCTTAATATATTTGCTGTGAATTATTATATTGTAATGTTGAAATAAATAGATTAGTGTAATTAGCGTTTCGTGTCTACATGACACGTTCCTGGAATGTAATTTATACACGTAGCGTGAAATGTTGGTTAATTACTAAACTAATATAATAATGTCCTTGTAATTTTATGTCCCTCTAGTTAATTACTTTAGTGATATGATAACATGGATATTAGGATTTACTCTAATTTTTCATTGTTACAGAAATCGAAGCGGCTGCCTCCTGACATGGACGATACAAAAAGATGCTTATTCGACACAACAGAGAAATTATGCTTAGGATGGTAACTACTGGGTGACTACTATCCCAACATAGGTTAGTAGAAATTGAGATATTATTCTAATGCCATTTAAGGTCTGCAATCTAGTATTTCTTGAACACTTTTACCACACTGCTATTTATGCTACAGGTTTTATAATTGTCTTTAAAACATTTGTAACGTTCTATAATGTCTGAGATAGCACGAGAGTCACAGAGATTATGTAGACATTTGTTTGCCAATAAGTGTCTCTTAAAGGACACAATGCGGTTCACAAATTTCCTTAGGCTAACAGTGCCTTTAGAAATTACAAAACTAAAATTATTCAACTCATTTGCAGGGAGTAAGGAAATTGGGTCATCGCTTGAGGTTAGAACTTAGAATTTTATTGGTCATGGCATTCCTCTTTCTTAATTCAATGGTCCGAGTTGGCTTTCGTTTTTTATGTTAAAATTGCGAAGCCCTTTCTAGTATCAGCAATCTATGGCGCCTATCAAGCGAGCGTCAATAATTTCATATTACAATATTAATTTCACTTAAACGTTTTATTTATAAACATAAATACCTACATTTTCCCCAGATGGATCGTTTACAATACAAAATTACCAGTTATTGATATTGTTAGAATTTGGTTGCAACCCAAATTTTGTCCATTACTGGGCACGGACATCGCCTGCAAATTGTAATTTATTTAGAACCATATTTCAACCTAGTCAGAATCCAAGAAGTCACGAAAATCTTCACGAATTTCAAAAACACATATTTACATATAAACTTCTAGCTGGATTCTATGTGAAGTAAGAATAGTGAACGGAGGCTAATACTTATATAATCATATGCTAAAAAAATCATTAACAGTAAATTGCCCGCCACCCTGTTCTATGTTCCAGTTTCAGACTCGAGTCTGTGTCCTCGCAATAATGATTTATAATTTACTCAACCCCCACGTCCATCATGGATTAGCAACAGAAAGCATAACGGAAGTGTTGAGGCTACCAAGGAACATTTCGATTTAACGATTAGTATTTAAATCCGCCAGACGTTGACGAACTTTTAAAACCGTTTGGGATCTACAATCACTTAGGATAGTGTAGTTGGTAAAAAAGTATTCCAAACAGCTCAAAATTACGTTGTAAAAATTAAAAGTTCCACTATTTAAATCTGAAAAATAAATAATAAGATTCAAAATGCTAATAATAATACGTCTGCAAATATTATGCTTTTTACATGAAAAAAAAGTATTGTTTTTTGTTTTTAAACATCGTAGTAAATACAGTATAAATTTCAAATTTTTAGAAGTATAGTCCTTATTATTATATAATCATTTAAATTGTTACTGAATACTTATGCGGCAAAAACTTAACATGTCCGAATTAAATATTCCAACTGTTTAAACATTTGCGAACTTTCAATTTAATTTGTCGATCGAACATTGCAAACTCACTCAAGTGAATATCCGCTTTTGCAGGACTTATTTGACCAATCAATTTGAATAACGAATCGTATTCGATGTGTAACTCTGACAAAAGCCTGTTTACCTGTTTATTTTCGTTAGTTTCTTTTATATTTATATAATTTTTTGTTATTTTTTGTATTTCATGTTCTTTTTTTTTATTTTACGTGTTTTAAGAATATTCAGTAGAACGTACCAAAGCTGTTATTGTGTCTTAGAATTTAAATATGAATAAATGCAACAATGCCGGATCTATAAACGAAATCTTTGAAGAAATCTAATATTATATTACGACCATCAAGACAAGTAAGCATCTAAGAATGATGGCTAAACATTGTGTGATTAAAAACAACATACGACTTTTATTTAGAATTACTGTGTTGAAACTTAAGTTAGCATATATCAATAAAAGTTTATTTGAACGAATAATAAAGGGAAATGAACGTTCCACTACCTCAGTCTCTCTGAAGGAAATTACAAAGGAGTTGGCAAGTACTGATTAGACATTGTTGTCTCTATTATTCAATTGCTGACCTAATATGTGTGAACACTAAGCATCACTGCAGAATTCTAATGTATTTCATCAACATGTTAATTAGATATCCTTTTTTAGTATGAATAACAATGTCATAACAACAGAAACCTTAGTAGTAACTGTATTCCATGGATGCCATGTACGAGTATTCTACGTGGATATTTAAATACAGCAATGGGCTCACCACCCATTCCCTAGTGGGACGTAAAAGTAACGGGTGAAACATGTGAATGTATTTACTTCTGCCTGTTCTTCTGCCCACCTCTTCGGGGATCACAGGCCTGACGTTACATTGTTACTTATTAATTTGTATTTAATTACAGGCTATTTAAAAAAAAACCTTAATATTTTACGGTAGTGTGCTTTGTAGACACAATAGGACAGGACTTAAAATTGTAATGGTTTATTTAACTTCTAACGCAACAGGATCAATCAATCTTTTGTACTAAACCCTGATTGCGATCGGTCTGCCGTAAAGTAAAGTAACTTCGTCGTGATTTATCTAGAAGATGATCCCGCATCTAGGTGTATCTAAAGGTACCGA
>DWDU01003602.1:0-11444 GCA_018245575.1 Jemadia suekentonmiller
GGGACGTAAACGTAACTGGTGAAACGTGGGAGTGTTCTACACTCCTCTGCCTACCTCTTCGGGGATTACAGGCGTGTGTTACGTTTAAACTTATTAATAGTACACATTAAATTATAAGGTGCCAACATAATAATTGTTATTTCTTTAATATAATATCAAATGAAAATAATAAGATTTTATAGAAAATTGTCGCATAATCATAAAATGTGTCTTAATGCGTCCCACAGTGGCAATAACTTTTAGCCATTCTTGCACAATTCAATGAAATCTTAGCACCCGGAATTCGTCTATATTTTACCAATAAAAAATTTAGTAAATATTCATCTTATTTACTCTACGTAACATTACGCCCATAATACACGAGAAGATGAGTAGAGCGGTGAAATACACGCCCGCGTTTCACCATTTACGTTTACAGTTCACCGGGGAGTAAGGGTGTAACCATACACTGGATAAAAACCAAATTTTAAGCCCATACTACAAAATCTAAGTTTAAAACATTCAGTAGTACTCGCCCCGAGATTTGAACCCAGGATTTCTCGATTGGAAATTGGACAGGAAAACACTAGACCAAAAACGCAGTCTTAATATTCTAAAATACTTAATAATTTCCGGGTCGAGCACTACAATTTTTTTTTAATTTAGATTTTTTAGTAGTGGCTCGGAGTCTGGATATGAGCCCTATTTATGGCATTAGACACACCATTTATTTCATAGTAAAACGTAAACGTAACTGGTCAAACGTGGGACTGTTCTACATTCCTCTACCTACCTCTTCGGGGATTACAAGGGTGATGTCGTGTTTTTTTTACTCAATATTCTACGTACCTTTTTATGGTGTTACATTATAGATACAATACTTCATGCAACAAACTTTACCTATATTTCTGGGTAGTTTGGGCAGCTAGCAACATTGTTTTTACTTGATAAAGTATGATTTTTATTTTACTCAGCCAAGCATATGTGAAATAAACTAATTATTTATTCTGAAAATTATGTTTAATGGGAAACTTTTAGAGATATTTATTTAAAAAAATATGACTCGATCATTATACGGGTCATTGAACAGTTTTTACTACACAGTAGACAGGTAAATATTCAAAGCGCCTGTTTTCAAGATACAGCATATAGCAAAACTGAATGCCAGAAAAAGTTATTTTTACTGAGTTTTGGAAAATTGGAAAGAAATACCGTTAACAAATTAATATGAGTGGAAAATAGTTATGTAAAAAAATCTTTCACAATAAATGTTGAATCTAACGTAAGAATTTAAATTGTTCTGTTCTTTATTCCTTATAATAATATTTACTTAAGTAACTCTTTTTTATTCTAACCTTCATCCAATATTGTTCTTTTTTCAAATTAATACAACAGTACAATTTCGAAACATCACTTCTTAATTCAAATATGTATAAGTTACCAAAAGTGGGTCAGACTTAGCGCTGGAATACAATCTGATGTGCCTACCCAAAATATTTTATAGTATTGTACCATCTCAACATATCTAAAAACAATCCAGATAAATAAACGATTTGTCATAATAATTATAATATGAACACTCAAAAATGTTTATAATATAAGCTTATTTTAATCAGAAAACCGATTTCTTGAAAATGTAAAACCCAATACTAACTATCAAAAAATCGAGATTTATACAAAATATTCCTATAATAATCTTCATGAAAAAACATTTTTATATCCTAACCTTATTCAAATAATCAAAAATATTTTCACATAAAGGTTTATATCATGATCGTATTTGCGTAAACCTTTATACATTATACCTACTTGTTGATGCAAATTATGACATGTTATCGCGAGGGTGGAATAGGGTGACGAAATTTGTGCTGAAAGACTATATTCCATTGGCAGATAATCCTCAATCTGAAATTGGAAACAAATATACCTTAAAATAATGAATACATTACTTGTCTCATCAAATTCCAAATTTATAGGGATTTATTTCAAAATCTTTATAGAACATTAGCCTCAATGGCCTAGTGCTAAGTACATCTATGTTACATGTAGCCCCTTCTTACACGACGCTACAGATGTATCCGATACAAATGTATCGAGTCGCGTGTGTCTTGACCGGCATGTTGCGCGCCTCGCGTGCGATGCTTGTCGCGCGACGAATGTCGCCGTAACGACGTGTACGAACCTCAATGGATTTGTATGACGGATGTCGCTTGGAGATAGAAGTCGCCGTGTATCGGAGACATGTGTAGCGTCGTGTATGAAAGGGCTTACGGTTAGATTAAAATCAAATTAGATTCTAGATAAAATTACAGTTGGAATAAAAAAAATTAGAATGGAATTTATAATAAATGTCATTTGTTGAAGCGCTGAAATATTGTTGTTGTTAATGTAATAACGGCAATCTAAGGACTTTATCGATATTTCAAAGTGTTTTCATTAGAAATTTAATTGCAATTGTTTAACAAATAAATGTAAAATTAAAATTAAACGAATGTGAATTTTTCAATTGTCATCATTCTGCGCGTTATATCAAAATATTCAGTAGAATATTATTTGTTACTTGTCATCTCTGATATCTCCCGTATCTGTGACAAACAACATTACCTAAAATTCTCGAGCATTAATTGTGAACAACATCCACAAATCGCAAAGAACTCGTAATATCCGAAATCTCTTAAATTTAATCTTGAACGTTACAAAACTGTAGAATAAGATAACAACACTGTTAACTTATGTGTATCTTCATCAAAATCTGATACATCACGATCTTGAGATAACATTAAAATAAATAAAGGAACATTAAAAATCATTAAGCGCAGGTGTCACGAACCGATCGTCGAGAGTAACGGCGTTTTATATAAAATACATTTTTATGTTATGAATATATTCGAAACACGAAAATGTTGAATCCTTTGTTTGTGTTATCTTTGACAATTCTACAAGTACAGGTTTGTGGAGGTGTTCAATATTTTATTTCTTTGTATTATTTGGGGATTACGCGCAAAAATGAGAATTTCAGAAATTTCATTAAATAATGTGAAAAAACGTGAGTGAATTTTAATACAGTATAATAACACATATTTATATCTTGCTGAACAATAAAAAAAACAGTAACAGGGGAATGATAATGATAATGAAGCGACGAATTACCGGCGATTTGATGGCGCACAACACCCTGTATCCCGCAACAGAGTAGCGGAATGTATTCTTACTGCGCCCGACACTAAGTCACATTAAGTATACAGAATTAATATAATAATATAATACATAATTTTTTATCCTAATATTAACAATTACTTTATGAACACAATGACAACAACGTAATATCGTTCAAAATTTTGAATTGACTACAAGTATGATAACCTAAAACTGTTTTTTTTTTTTTCAGAATGTCTTTCCACAAATAATGAGCCGCCAACCTCTAGTCAATGTTTTCAACCAACCTGTTCAAGAACCCGTAATAGAATCCCCTAGGAATTACGGTCCTCAATTGTACAATCCATTACTACCAGAAATGGCCATACCTAACTTATCTGTTCCACCTCCTCTTGTTCCGATACCTCCCGCGACTCTAATGCCCCCGACTGCAACTACAATAATTACAGATTGTTCACCGTCTGTCTGTAAAAACTTGGCGAATACATTACAACTAATGATTGTGTGTAATTTGCTACAAAACACCCAAGGCGGTTCTGATTTGGCTGTGCAATTAGCAGCACCGATAATAAACGAAGTCATTACTTCTCCTAACTTCTCGTGTGGATGCACGAATCCACTGCTTCCTAATCCTGTTCCTTCTACCCCTTACCCAATTCCCCCTACTCTTTCCCCATTGCCATCGGTTATTTCCCCAAATATATACGAGTACGCTAACGTTATGCCTAACTATATTAACACACCGGTATATAATTCCAATGGATTATTGTACACTTATTTGTGAATGATTATTTACTGTTATTTACTTTTTATGTTGTACTTTTATGCTGTTTATTTACTTTTTAATTGTTATGTAATATGTTTTATTTAATTACAATACTTGGTCAGTGTGCTCAATAAATGTTTTTGTTTCTTAAAATAATAATCTTATTATTTTAAATATACGTACCTATACATGCTACATTTCTGTAACGGCATATTTCCCATCTTAACCATTTGAAGTTTTGTTTTGCTTAAATTCAACAAGTGATAATGAAAAGGGCAACATCAACTGAACAAAATAATTTATTTCGCTAACAACTTATAGGATAATACACTACACCTGCTTAATAATAAATAGGGCCCCCGTATCCGTTGCACACACAGGGTTCGTAGGGCAAGGGTTCCACATTGACCCTTACACACGGTAGAGAAGTCGGCGTGTATCCAAAGTTGCAGGTGAGCTGTGCCGGCAGAGCTGACGGAAACACCACCTCTGCAGCCAACGGTACTTGCGATACAACTTCAGTCAAACCTCCATAACAGTTTGGAGCTAGCGCAGCCAGCGGTCCATATGGAGGCACCACTTCAGAAAACCCACCGTAGATAGGATATGGTAGCTTCGACGATATCACTTCTGTTAATCCACCAAACACATTCGGTGCCAACGCCGCGATAGTAGGCGGAAGGTTCTCGGGATAGCCAGCGTAGTAGTTAGGACAGATTTCGTTCACCGGCGGGTAATTCGGAATAAATATTTCTGCCAAACCGCCGCAGAAGTTCGGTCCAATCGTCTCGATACCGTAAACAGGACAATAGGGATCAGGATTAAATATGTTAGGGGGAATGTTGTCAATGCAGTTGCCGAAAATAGGGGTTATCGTTTCCGTATAAGTGAAGTAATTGGGTGAAATGTAGTCTGTTAAACCGCAGAACGGAGGAGGGAAAGTGTCAATAATAGGGCCACAAGGCGGGATAATTTCAAAAGTAGGACCGCACGTGGTGATGGGAGCGCAAGGAGGAATTATATCGAAATTAGGCAAGCACGTGAAGTATTCAGGGACAATGACCTCAACCGGCGGGCAGGGGTTAACGCAAACAATAGATTCTAATAGAGGTCCAAGCTCCGGTAAGCATGGTTGGGGAGCTACCGATGGCCCTACAGCAGCCCCTATTAGGTTGCTGACAATAAGAAGTTGTAAAGCGTTAACTAAAGCGTTCGATACGGAATTGTCTATAATAGTAGTAACTTGAGGGTTGGGGTTAATGACTTGAGGACAAGGTGATAAGCAAGGAGGAGGGATGGGCGGTGGACAAGGTGGTGGGAGGGGAGGTGAGCAGCCTGGGGGCAGAAGGGGCAGCAGGACCGGACCGCATGCTTGTGACTGCACCTGAAAAATATATTTTTTTTTATAATTTTGACTTCTTTGCGCTTCTGTAAATTTAGAAACGAGAATTTCGACATAGAATACTGCTAATTGAAAAAATATAATAATTTGGGATACATAAATTATTTTAAGTTGCAACTATAAAAAAGCTTTCACTTACATATATTCATATTACTATCATTCATAATGATTTATAGCTTAATTACAGTTGAACAAATCGTTATGAAAATTTATTAAAATAAATTACCTGACTAACGAGCACGGCTATAGATACAATATATACAAAAAACACTGCCATCTTGCTGCTACACGACTAAAATCAAATCAACCACACCATTTTATATAGGTTAATGCATATGTAATAAAAAAATGACATAATGTTGTTACACAAATAATAGATAAAACAATTGTCACATTTACAACAGTTCAAAAGCACAGTTTTGTTCGCTAATCTTATCTATTAAAACGGCATTTCACTCATAAATTAATAGAATGAATATAGGCCGGTACATAAATAATATACCAAAGATGTAAGTATACAGAAGATGTAACTTATAGTCACAAAAATCTTAGTAAATTTAAGAAGAATTGTGACCTCCATCAACGAAATTTAAGAAATAATAATAAACTTGCAGTGCCCACTATTAGGCTCCATAAAGTCGAAATCGTTTGTAGGTCAAAATATAGGTACGCTTTTATAACAAACTACCAAACGACGCGGTAAATTTGTCGGTCTGTAAGTTCAAGAAATTCGTTAAGGCTCGATTATGTCAAAAACCCTATTTATTACTCAATTGTAGATTACATACAAGACATAGACGTTTGGAAATGAGTTGTTATGGTTCAAGGTTAAAAACTGTGATTTATATCCATACATAAGCCGTTATCTTATAAAATGCCGTAGCATACCTATGAAGTTTCTTTCTTCTCCATAGCAAGGCCTTTTCCGAAGCGGTGGTAATTTCATTTTGACGTACAAAAAGTGTTTAAATGGATCAATTTCGAATAAATGATATTTGGCTTGTATAACTAATTGATTCAATTTGTTTCTGTACATTTGATACGAGTCCTGATTTGTCAAGATGAGAATAACAGCTTCCATATATGAATATTCAATAGGCACACACCCTATTCAATAGTGCAACGTAAAACGTAACTGATGAATCGTACGAGTGTACTGCACTCCTCTGCCTACCTCTACGGGGATTACAGGCAAAGTGTTACATCTATTCAACTTGAGATCATACCTTCTTCAAAATATATAGTTACCTTAAAACAGTAGGTATTCTGATTCTTCTCTCCAGAACAATTTCTGGCATTGATACAAGCTGCGCTGTATTATTCCAATATCTTCAATCACATGTTGGAATCAACTGGTGACATGCATAAATCTCATTCATTTCACACTTATCGAACAATTCAAAAACAACTTAACTATTTTAAAAAGTATGCACTGAGTCATCAAACGTAAATAAGTTTAAAAATTGTAACATTTGAAAATTAATTTCTTTTTAAAATTCAATTATTTACATCTGAAGATATATGGCACTCATTATTTCGCACTCGTGCAGTTCAATCAAAATGATAAAATCTGATGTACAGATACAACTGCGAAAATTATAAGAATTGCAACTACGCAATGAATATCAATTAATCAACGCATGATTAATTGATATTAGGAAATTAATTTCACAATGGATAATCGTGATACGATTATCATTTACCTCATCATTGATAAGCGATGTTACTAACATAAGATAACACGTTTTGATAGTACACGCTCCTAAGATATAGTATGACGAAAAAGATTTCCAAGATAATACGTTTTCTTATATAACAAGAACGTTAACTTGTGGATTATAACAAAATTACATTGAACACAATTAACACAATTGTTAAATATACTTGTTACAAAAAATGATTATAAACCTGTTTATCAATTCGGTGATGTTGATTGTTATTGGTTTATTTTTGTTACCGGTAAGTGAATTTGTATGGAACAAGATTTCTAATATACCTACCTATATTTAATGCGGCCGTAAAATAAAATCTATGAAAATAAACTAATTAAATCTTAAAATGTACCACATATGCTATTTATAAAACATTTATTGTTTAAGTTAAAAGTGCAAAATATTTGCTGGATACCAACAGTTTAGCACAAAATTGCCTAGATCAACCTACTTGTGTCAAATTTCGAATTTGACCTTCGCTCTTCAAACACCGATTAATTTTTGCAATTAATACTTCACAGATTGCAACGACACAGCGAGTTGTGCCACCATCATTGCCGAGTGTTTTATCACCAGCATCATCGAGCAGATCACCAATGAAGCGATCAGTTATCACGTCCATAAATCCATCAGCAATAACACCTTTGGACGAAAGTTTAAAATGCTTAAACCTAGCCTCGAATATACAAGGTGCGGTGTTAAATAATCTCAGAGCTAATTCTTTGAAAAAACCCATTTTCGGACAAATTTCAGGACCATTAATAGACGAAATAGCGTCGTCTTTGTGCCCGTGTGCACTGTGTTCTAAAATGAAAGCGAATTCCAAAATGGCTGCCACAACACCTACGAACATCAATGTGGTGCCTAATGCTTTAAAATACACGATATCTAGGCCAAATGTAAGTTACATTAAACTTTGAATATGTTCTATTTTTAAATTAAATGTTTAGTCATCCTCTTTTCGCACTGAGCAGTTATAATTTAACGTATCTATTTATGTAAATTATTGACATTATTTAATAAATTATTGCTTAATTTAAACATGTTTGTATTCTTAATTACCTATCCGTGTAATCTTAATAACTTCCTAACTGTCAAAATCAAAACCCACGTTGAATTGAAATGTATACAAAAAGTTAAATAGGATTGGAATTTTGTGTAAAGTCAATCATAGCTTCGGGTTGTACAGGTCCCTCATACCACACGTGGGAGGAAACACCTCCTCTTCCAACCCGCAAACTTCAATACTTTCGACGTGTTACATAACGTGTTTATTCCAGCAACAAGCTCGTATTGCGAACGCAAAGTGAAATATTTATTCATACATATCTCACATCTTCAGGTGCTAAAAGTTCTATTCGTCGGTAACGGTAATCAATCGAAATATACAGACTAAACTTTCTTTTATTTCAGCATTTATATATTCCTTAAAGCTTAACTATAATGCCAATACACTAAAATGTATTTAACACAAAAAATGTTTCACTATAAACCCCTGTGGACACTTTAGTATACGATTCCGGCTGGTTCATACTTAATCAGCTCATCGTCGTCATTATGAACTTTCTTAGTTCTCTACAGGCTGTGTAGCTTCTGACGCACAAACCGCGCCCTACCGCGATCAGCCGGCGCCGGGTTTCTCGCCTCCTAAACACCCTGTCTCCCGGCACAGTGTCGGGAATGTATTCTTACTCCGCCTCGACACGGAATTGTTGATTGTTAACTGTTCCAAGTTTCAAATCTGCTAACCACCACTTCCGCAGCGTGGCAGAACCTGAGTCCATTAGTGCAACGATAAAACGGTAGATGATATTGGACATTTACACTATCTTCATATATAAAAATCTAGTGTCAAGATGTTCGTCCACGCTAAACTCGGAAATCACTAAACCGATTTCAATGAAATTTTGTAGATATGTATGTATTGTTTGTAGATGTGTATGTTTTTTTGATATGTACCTATGTTTTGTAGATATGTATGTACGGTCCAATTTAAAAGATAAGACAATTTTTATCACGATCTAAAGGTCATTTTTTTTACTGTAGATTAATGGTTTTTTATAGATAAAGGGTTGGATTCACTTTTAATTTCTACAAGTTTTCATTAGGTGGCGGTGAGTGAATATTCAAACTAATGGAGCCGTGTTTCAATTTCAAATATTTTTTTCATGTTCCAATTTAGTCCATTTGCCTCATGTAAATAATGTGCGTGTTTAGTTTATTGCGAATTTGGCACGGGGTACGAAGTTCGTCGGGCCCGCTAATAATTAAAATAATTTCTTTTGTAAATTGTTCTCTTCGGTTCCCTATAACCCTCGTCTACTCTGCTACATAGCTCAATATGTAAAGAGCATATTGAACCATGTATTCGTCAGTATCAGCAACGTACTAATCAGCATAATTAATAATAAACATCAACATAACATACCATATACAGATATTCATATGTACGTAGCCTGCCTGCGTACGGTGCCGTTCAACTTCTGTATGAAATACCTGACAAGGGAATGAATTTTTGTCGTCGCTATATTTTCTACATTCGTTTCGTTTTAACTCTTTAATAAACATTCTACATAAAAACTTTATAGCTTTATACCTACAAAATACTATACTAAATCCGACCGGTTTCGGTCATGGCGACTGCTTTACCTCCGATTTCGTAGGTGTGCTCTCATGTGGCTGATGTAGCCAATCTTCTTCGAGAAGATTCTCGCACACTGTGGGCATGTGAGCACACCGTTATTATAGTGGTAATTAAAATCCACAGATGGACGGGATTTTAACTCGTTGCGCTTGGTATCCAGCTCAAGGCGCCTCTGAGCCTCAAAAACGGTGACTCGCCTTTTGACGAAGGTTCGCCACTCAGTCCGGTTAGCGGCCTGCTGCTCCCAGTTAGAAGCTTCTATAGAGCACTTCTTCATATGCCGCTTCAGCACGTCTTTGAATCTGAGGAGTTGTCCGCCATGCTTACGCTTGCCCTCCTCAATTTCAGCGTAGAAGATGCGTTTCAATACTATTACATAAGGTATTAAGATCTCTGATATATTAATCATAATATTTTCCTGTAAAGAGTGTGCTTTTAAACCATATTTGTAACTTAGATATAATCTTCTCAAATAAAGATATAATCTTCAAATATAATAAATAGATATATTATATCTTCTCAAATATGCTATCTCGGGCGTCGTTCACTAACAGAAGGAATCTCAAAATGCCGCACCTTGCGCCTATCACAATTATGTCGCCCCAATCAGACATACGATGACCTTTTTATGATAGATCTCACTGATTCGGTCGTTAACAACAAATGGTACGGAAATTAAATGCTGCCAAATACAAATTTACACATCTTCGAGAACATTACGGAGAGCTTTAAGGCACCCAGGGTGTCGACTATATTGTCGTTGAGCGATAAGTTCGAAGCCGAGTGGCGAACAGTAGACGGGCGGCGCGTGCTCGCAGTAGGCGCGAGCCTCACCGTAGATGAGGAGGCGCGTGGGCTCGCCGGAGAGGGCGCGGCCCGCGCGGTCGCGGCCGGCGCAGCGCCAGCGCGCCGCGTGGCCGCGCGACGCGCGCCCGATCTGCACCGCGCCGGCCTCCTGCCACGTCGCCTCGCCGCCGCCCGGCGTCGCCGGCAGGCTCAGTAGCTGTGCGCAGGGGGGCCACGTTACATCAACTTATAACCTCACCATAACGAATGTTAACAGGTTGCTCCAACATGAACAGTTTCAAGTTTATGACTTGCACAAGTAAACATAAAATTTCAAACGATACGATAAATCGATTACGATTACGATAGATCGATTTTACTTTCACTCAAAATATTTTTGTCTATACGTAACGTCACGCCTGTAATCGCCAAGGAGATAAGCATAAGTTTCCATACTTGGGAATAAAATGGATAGGTAATGATAGGAGAAGCGTTTCATTCGGCGACACGAACCTCGTTGTCCTTGTACCAGCGCAGGTCGGTGACGTTGAGCAGGTCGCACACGATGCGCGCGTGCGCGTGCGCCTCCACCAGCAGCTCGCGCTCCAACTTCTGCGGCTGCTCGCGCGACCCACAGAGAGACAATATTCAGCTTTTATTATTAATGACGGGATTTCGAACAAAGAGTGAATGCCGAGCACATATTGGTTACCAGAGTAATCTACAAGGTACATCAAACTTATATAAATATTCATACGAATTGTTACTGCTTACTGGTAATATAATGTTTTATTGAATGTAATTTCGTCCAAGGCGATATTCCGTATCGATGTCGTTCTTCTATTTAGTTATTTATAAGCCGGAGGTGGCACACTTAACGCACGTTTGCCTGTGGTACAGCAATTGCGGAGGTGCAATGCCAGTGAAGTAACGGTGAAGTAACGGTGAAGTAACGGTGAAGTAACGGTGAAGTAACGGTGAAGTAACGGTGAAGTAACG
>DWDU01003603.1:0-11444 GCA_018245575.1 Jemadia suekentonmiller
ACTACATACTATATCACCTATATATACAATCTTATTACATAACATGTGATGCTATTATCACTTACCGAGTGAATAATAAATTACAACTTGTGTATAATAATCACTTATTATTGTACTCGACGTACACCAACAGACACGTACTGAAAATCGGCGCGAAACCAATGTAACTGCAAGCAAGTGCACATCGCACCGGCTGCAGGCACGCGCCGGGCCAGCGCGCAGCGCGCGGGTCACACATATTCAATAAATAAATATAACAAACACATATATTGGGACACTTCCACACACGGCCATCTGATCCCACAGTAGTCAGAACTTGTGTCCTGGTAACGAGACGGTTTATATAAATATATTTATTACATCCAAACACAGAATGAATAGTTTAGCTGACAACCCAAATAATTATCTTGGGCGGGGTTTTCATCTACTACCCCCGGTACAGTAGTGAGATGTAGGTACTACCCACTAGAGCGAGGGCCCGGCGTGCGTGGGTCGCGCAGTGGCGTCACGTGTTGGACGTGCTATACAACCATACACACACACTTTATCACGAAGTTAAATAGATATATAGTCCATACAAATATACTTACTTTTATTTCATACTAATTCCTAATTTTCATTAACGTAATTTTATGGATTTTATTATTAAAATCTATTTATCATATAAAAAAAATTATATTTACATCCACTGAAAAAATATTTATTTAAATTTCAAAATTTTAACGATTCTCTTTGTAAATACTGATAACTAATTAATGAGTTAATGATATCGATTATGCAGTTATTTTAAAAATTTAACGTATAATAATAACGGAAACCTCAGTTAATTTCATTTATGAACAACGTAAGCAAGTAATGACCTAAATTCGTTCCGCTAATGAAGAATGTCTTCTTAATTACTAAGGGCAACAGAAATCAAATTACAATTATTATACTATTACGTATAACCACTAATTGGTTTCCGTCAATGAGACTCACTCAACCGTTGACTCATTCATTCGAATGAGATTAAATATTAAATTAATTATTATGTGAGTGTGTAGGCTTGCTCGCCGCGCCGTGCTCCTTGAGCAGGCGAAGCCTACATTAACTATACTACCACTTTCGGAATTTGGTTATAAACGAAACAAGCGCTTCAATACGACTTATCAAAAACATTGAACAGAACCATTTACAACACAAAAATATTCAAATAGTCATTAGTAACTAAAGTGTCTCATAACTTTGGACAGATATTTGCACACTTGTGCGTAGACTTTGTTTCGCGCACACAAACGAGTTTTGTAAACTAACCCACTTATGCGTATCTAATGCGTTGTAGTCCGGGAGCTGGCGGACTGCTGGCACAGGGTACTTAGTTAACGCAAAAGTATAACAATAATAAAGATGTATTCAAAGTTATGATATTGTAGCATAAACACATGTATACTTCTAAGCATTCTTGGGTTAATTTATTACTAATAATATTCACAATTGAACTAAATATTTATTTTATTTTTTTTGTGACCAAGTATGTTGTAATAATGGATGAAATTTAATGAGGCTTCATCGTTTGAGTAAGACAGGCCTTACTCTTGATCACCACCAATACGTAATAAAACGTGGTATACCTGGTCACTTGAAACAAATATACGTGTAAATGAAATAAAATAGTAATAAATTTCAAATTACACCAAGTGTCCTCCAATATGGCCAGCTCTGCGACTCTTGACCAAACGCGACTCGCCAACTTGTCGACGTATTTACCAGTCCAATACTTACTACATTGAAACTTAATGTGAAAGAAGTCGAAATAAAACTTATGACGTCTTAAAATCTATACATATTCAGTATTGTGCGATTAATACGTCGGCAATACAGTGACCCGTTACAAAAGAAAGACAAAAAGAATAAAATAATTATAAAAGAAAGACAAAAAGAATATCGACATCAACAAGCTTAAATATTTTACAAGCACGGGATTGTGAGAAATTGGTGGGAAGCGTACTTTATTTCGTACAAATTCATTTATATTTAGTCAACTTAATATGGATTATATTACATAACCATTTTTAAACCATTCGCTCGCAATACATCTAACGGAATGTTACGAATCGTCGACCTAAAGGGCTAATATTTCGGAACTTCCATGCAGTCGCGCTTAAGCGCCTTCCGAGTGCTTAATTCAAAGTATCATAAATAACCTTACAATTGTTCGAAGGGCCACGTACGCACGACGCGACGCCCTGTTACAGAAAGGACAAAGCTGAGTTCGCGCGCCAGGCTACAGGAATATCTTCGGAGATCGGCTACATCTTTGGTGTAGAGTTGCAAGTGTTCGCATTCATCACGCTTCAGTAGACAGTGCCTGCCAACAAAACAAAATTAAAATTATGAGAAAATTTGCACATAAATACGGTGTCTCATAAACTCAAAAGATGTACACTACGGTGGATCCAACAAGGCCACGAGAAAGTGTTTTTTGGAACTACATATTGTCATCACCATCAAGTATTTTATCGTTCTACTGTTGACCACGGGTCTCCTTTCAGCACGGCCTATATATGATTATAGTGAAAGTTTCATTCGAATGTATTCCGTATTTCATAATATCGCATGTCCAGTGTCAATAGAGGGCGCCAATTAAGAGCCAGCGCACGCGGCTCTGCCTCGTGCCATCTCGCTGGCACCTCCGCGGCGGCGGTGACTCGACCACATGACTAATACAATAGTTATGATTATTACATCAATACGCCAGGGCTCTCGCGGGGTAGCGAGAGCACCGAACGCCAAACATGTTTATTCTTGTACGCTTGGCAGAATTCATAAATTAATTGTTGACTACTAATACATAGTAAAATAAAAATTGACTGCCTCGTTGGTCGTGTTGATTGCACGGGCTATTGCTGAACGAGAGGGGTTAAAATCACGAGTTGAACACTACTATATTTTTCTAAGTTACAGTTTCGGCTCTGGGTCCGGATATGTGTCCGGTGGATGGCACTAGGGTCAACCCTATTCCATGGTGAGATACAGGAGGGTACTACACTCCTTCGCCTATCTCTTCGGAAACAATACAGACGCGATATTACGTAATAAAATAGAAAATTCATATCGTACACATTAGCGTTAACAAAACAATATGTAGAGGAAGCCATCGTTTATTTTGCATCGGTACCGATGTAACTTGTGCCACATTCATATATAATAGCCAGGTGACACAAGGACATACAAACTGTGTACGTGCCTGCAATGAGTCATATTTATATGTACCTACACCTAGTTCTGCGGTCCACCGTTACTGGCTTGTGGACTATCTGAGCACAGAGTGGTGCCACGTATTGAGCACGTTAGTCATTGCCTCACAAATGGACATCGAAATTTAGAAGCCTACTGTGACTCACTATAAAAGATCTAACACAATTATTGTTTCCACGTAATTAATTTGCATTTTTATGTTCAATATCACTGTTATGTACCGTTAACCACAATATTCTCTTTTTAAAATGCAAAACACAATTTATTCATTTATTGATATATTTGTTGTATCGATAATACACGTGTTCAAACTGTCGAATTGTAGTCTGATTCGTTTAGATAAGACGTATTTAAAATGAGCCCGCGAAGGGAACATAGCAGCCGTATCTCTCTCAACCCATCACTACTAGGGCCACTTGCTGACTTTTAACCTTTTGATTATAACAAACAAACACTAATACACCAAGTAAGAAGTATCGGCGTAACCTATCCCGATGGCTCAAGTTCTCTCTGATCGCGCAGTTACAAGTGTGCAGAACGAGCGTGCGAGTATCAACAGAATGATGGTGATGGAAAATGTACGGGAGATCTGTAGCCAGCGATATTTGGCACTCCGTTTGGGGCCCTTTGGGATTTGGCATGTGATATAAATAATAATATAGATCTACCTACTATTTTCCCTTGTTTGTAAAAGAAATTCCTAAATTGACTACCGCCGCATCGGTTGTCTTTCAATCATAAGCCACTTAACCTCCGACATTAACCGACGGTGCCTACTGCTCTCTACTGCTCTACTGTTAAGTGCTCCGTATTGCTTAATGTTAGAATTTAGATCGTGGGATTGATTCTTCTCTGTAAGCAGTATTATCGTAAGAAAAATACTTGTTTATTCCATCTCCTTGTACTAACTGAGCGAAAAGTATGTACACAAATAAGTACGTATATATAACATAAGGTATTATGTTGTTTAGAGAACAAATAACCGCGTGTAGAGATATTGCATGATCTTTATTTAAAACATAAATATGTTAGAAGCACCTACACTTCTTCTTTTAGTGCGCAAATACTTTCCAAAGCAGTGACAGGTAAGAGATGCTGTCGGGCGCAGAGAGCGGCTGCAGCTTCGTAATGTATGTGAGACGCGTCGCGGCTGGCGGAGGACGCCGGGTGCGGGTTCGATCGCTAACAATACGTTACGCACAAGTACATCGACGCGCGTATCGAGACAACAATGATATAATGGACAGGTGGGTCCTTGGCGCGGCCGTTACGTAAGTGTTGCGGGTGGACGCTGTGGACACACGTACAACACGCAGATATTAGCTTGCCACTAGTGAGGAATGCACTTTCCCTCCTGCCGTCTGACTCCGCTGTTACGTCATCGCAGCGAGGTGCCTTGTTGACATCTGCGAGGTACTAACACGTGCGCCTGTACCGCAGATACAAAGTAGTAAAATATCTTAAACAATTGTGATTGTGTACAGAGACAATACTTGGAGCCCTTCATAGTGGACGGTTAAATGCATGCAAAACTAATGAAAACAATGGTGTTTATTCGTAGACGGGAGTGACCTAATGCTTTTTTCCTGGTAAATGTTTCGTGGGCGTTTATACACACGCTAGTCAGGTCCTCACAAAAAACATACGTGAGATAAGCGGATTCATATACATATAACTATGTATATGTATGTATATCACATAGATATTCATCTTCGCTTAACCTTCTAGCGAGTTGGCACGCGACCTCAACTGATTTACTGTTCCAAATAGATAAGTATTGCCGGACTAAAGTCAGGAGTCTTTGGAACCGGCATGCGTGTGAAGCTGATGCTTAACGGAGAAGCACTTCAAGTGTGTAAGAGTGGACACGTGGCCAGTGCACCCTGCCTGCCGCGCGACGCCTGCTTGTGTGGCGTGATGATATAATGATAACGATTTCTAAAAGGCAAGTAACGTCTCGCGAAGATTAGCCAAGCGCGCGCGCAGGCCGCGTTACGTAAGCGTGTCATGGGAGCTACGAGATGTTAAACATGTTCGCTCGATAAGACGCGGGATGTGGAGCCTTGCGCAACGCAGCCGGACTGGTTGTGGACAGTATTGGCGTGAGTGTCTATGTCTATAGTAAAGTGTATACTATAACGATTGTTATTTAGTTAATTCTTAGTTGTAGCATGATTATCTCGTAAGAACACAATGAATAGAGCCCCACATTCGCATAGTATGTTAGTTGTAAACTTATAATTCGTACTTGTCGGTAATACTTCGTTAAGATATTTTAAGATAGTGATTTTTTTATAAAAATGCCATCTCCACTCATTAAACGCTGTATCTAACTACATATTGTTTGATGTCAGACAAGTTGAAACAATGGGTAGGTTTTTGCAAAATTAAGCCTTTGTAATGACTGTTGTTAGTTACGACCATTAAATAGGAAATTATCATTCATTTTAAATACGAGACACAGGCATTTGACTTAAAATAATAATAGTTGTAACTTGAAAAATATTTGAATCCTTGTGCATATTTGTAACATTTTAATTTAAACATGAAAGTTCGACTTTGAACCAGCAGCTTAAGCTAGCAACACACACAATATCACGCGGTCGGAAGATGAATTACCTACTTATGACTGACTGAAGTACGATATTTTCAAAATACTAAAAAGCCTCCACAAGCCGCGAGTGCGCCCTGGTAGGTACAGTTCTATACGCCGCGGTAATATATCCGTGCGCCCGACTGTCCAGCATCACTTGCGAGCTTGTCTTGTAAGCACTAACCACCAGCACTAGCATTATCATTTGTCGCGAATTGACATGAGCGCTGACCCGCCTCGGACAGTATTAGATAATTGGAGCACGGGAAGTAATCTCGCTCATTGTCATCAGCCACTTGAAAGACGAGGTGCTTCACTACACTCGTATTTTTAGCAAATGTTCCTTTCTGTGTACTGAGAAATTGAAGGGCAAGCCGCAGGTGAAGGGTCCTAGTTAAATTTTTGTTCTGTGCCCTTGAAGCTTAGGCTATTTTAAAATTATAGCTGCTTATTTATCAAATTTATTAAACTGTAACAATTTTCAATACAGGAAGGATATGTCTAATAAATTTCATTTGTACACATATGTACTCTCAATTGAGCATATAATTTATTTGTTATTCATTCATTCATTGAATCAGTTACGTATTCATTCATGCGTTAGTCAGCAAGTCAAGATTTGTTGACTTTCGTACATTCATTGACCGTCCAGCACGACAGAACATAACCAAGTACTTAACGAAGACAAACCAATTATTATCCCGTGGAGTTGTATTAAGTTTCATCGAAGCCAACAGATCTATTTGACGAGTCTAGTTCCCGTAGAACTTTGTGAGGAGGTACACATAACGTATTATATTACTGAAGAAAAGATGGTAACTATTTTATAATATTTCACGTAGTGTATCGGGAGAATATTACAGTGTAGGACCGTGTGATGACGTATTATATTACTCATACGCTCATACTTACGCAGGCTGGTGTATAAGTTAGAGATTTTTGGTACCCTATGCCCTCTACCAACCTCGTAAGAGAGCTGGCGTGATTATATAATATTATGCAGTGTAGCGCCAGGTACCCCGCTGCCACTAAGGCCGCTCGGTCAACCTATACTATTATTTTTTTACAAAAGCAACCGCCGGCTGGTCGGTGCCACATCATACAACAAATAATAAATAGTCAAGCATATCTCTAACTCACTTAGCCCTCTGCTCCAACTGTCGACAATGCGTCACTACCCCTACCACTTCACACCGCACCCTTTGATTCGCAACATGATTGTTCAGCGTAACATACACCCCTAATATCCCCAAGTATGACGTAATGTTTAACTTCGCCGTTCAATGTTATTATCATGATTATTATTTTTATATCATCGTGCCAGTTACGTTACGGCGTAAGCAGAGAGCACGCATTCGCAAATGTCTGTATCCTTACAGATCTGTCGTGCTTGTTCCACTTTCACCGCTCTCTGCATAATAACCTGTTCAATATTCTCTGTATATAGAGTAATAGTCACCTACTGGTCGCCAGCCGACACTTGTACTCTAGGTGATTCTTCTGCTATGGATTTTCAGTCTCTATACTAAATATATAAGTATTTCATCCAAAGTCTTTATAAGTATCTCACTACACTTAACATCTGCAGTAATGTTGTACTGTGCATTTACGTCACACGACGAATTTTACACTAATTAAGTACAACCAGTTGGATACCGTGAAATAAAGCGGTGATAGCCTAGTAGTTAGCTTAGTAGAACTCAGCCGTCCACTTGGAGAGCCTTGGTTCAAGCCGAGGTGAGCATGTCTTTGCTTACATAGAATAAAAGATGGAATAACACCAGGTGTAACAACGGAGGAAAACATCATAAGGAAATCTTTACCCTTTAGGGTTCTCTATACTGTTGTCCAAAATATGGAATTATATCAACTCGCACTTGGCCAGCGTGGCAGACAATGGTCTTAATTCTTCTTATTCTGGAAGTCCACTCGTATTTAACACAGATGCGATATAGAGTGGCCGATGATGTTGACGACAGGTATATGAATGATATTTGTAAACAAAAATATATCACCTTTAAATCTATGTACTCATACTTTAGATATTTTCGCATCGCGTAGTTACATTTCAATTTGAGACAAGTACCAGGAGTGTAAATAATAAGTAAAAAGGATTCACACTTCGTCATTATTTGACACGCCTGAGTGTCAAGTACCTGTATATACATATGTACGTCGAATCTGGCAAGACGTTTTTTAGTCAATGGTTTCAATAACATGTATCTCTTTCTAACGCATAAATAAATCCTTAAAAGGCAACAAGAGAAAACATACAAAACGAATACTGTTATTGAATGTGTATTAACTAAAATATTTTTTGTATTTCTTCATAAAAGTCAAATATGATATTTAAAAAATACATCCAGTGTACCTTTTGTGTCATTAAAATACCTTGAAACCTTTAGAGAACGTTTTTTTTTATGTACAAAATATACTTACAGTCTATAAAAGCACTTTTTTGCTCTCCGACTCGTGCTGCGGCAGTTCGACTCTGGGTTTTTTCTTCAGTGCCCTGGACAAGGCGACAGCTGCCACGACGCTCATTACCGCAATTAGCGCGGTAAAAATAGACGCGCCGGACAGGACCTTGATGGCAATTCTAGCGTACTGCGCGGCGACAGTGGAGCATCCGTGCCTCTCGTTGGCCAGCTTGTTCGTGATCTCGCAGTCGATCGAGTACGGCTCCAGCCAGCCGTGGTAGTACACGTCGCAGCACGACACGGGGAACTCCGACTTCCAGATGCGGTAGTCTCTCGGGCTCTCCGCGCCGCAGCAGTGCAGCTTCCTCTCGATCACGCCGTACGCGGTGGCCACGTCGTGGTCCGTCTTCGACTGTGTGTACACGTCCCACACGGTGTCCTTGACGAAGTCGTCAGTGGACTTGTTGTCGGCGAAGATGAGCGCCACGGTCGCCGCGGCCACCAGGCACAGTATGACGATGCCGAGGAACACGACGTACACAGTGATCAAGCCTCGGCTGCTCTTGCGCACGCTGGTGAAGCCGCAGCAACAAACGCTGAATATGAACACGCCGACGATGAAGAAGATCCACGGTATCGCTTGAGGCCAGTACACGTTGTAGTCCAGCAAATAATGGTTGCTGTTCCTGAGACTGGTGAACTCGCGAACTTGGACGAAGAACCAAATGGAGGCCGCGGCGATCGCGAGCCCGAGGACCGCGTTAATGACATTGAGGATGTGTAAGAGCACTTTGATAGCACCGGCACTGCCCATGTTGTATGCGTATGTGTGTCACGCGCGACAGACGAGCGTCCCCAGCGAACGGCCACAATTAAATGGCGTGCTAGCGCGCCAGTTGGTTTTATAAAGTGCGTGCGCGATCACAGCCATCAAGGTTGTATCACTTCCTATAGCCTCTTATACCTTATGATTCACGCGGCTATGGAATAATTGAGCCGATGACTGTATCGCTTGTTGACTGGATCCATGGGTTTGGTTTCGGAGATTGTTTCTATAGACGTGCACATTGATCTCGTTCTCATAGCGATGTCTGCATATGTATGTACATATTAATGTTACGCTGATTTTGTCTGCAAGTTATTTTTCAAAATAACTATGCACATATCAGTTAGCAGTCAAATTTTATTCCTTAATTAAGATCATTTCCAAAGTACCACTGCCTGTCTTATCTTATCTAAAGTAATAAAATTAATGATTTCAGCTATTATGAAGATAAAAAAATGGGTGTCTTCTTTTGTATTTGTCAATCGATTATTATTATTATTGAACACGTGTTTCAATACAGAAAAAGTGTGAACAAGGTGCTGTGTTTCTTGTAACATTTACTGTCTACTGTCGTTCTAAACTTTGTATACGAGTCCTGAGAGAAGACCCGTGTCCAACAATGGCGCAAAAATATGGCTGATAATGATAATGGTGATGTATATGATAACGGTGATGTTGGTCGTGGTACAGCAGGCCGGCCGCTTACCAGCTGTACCTTGGCTGCAACGTCTGAATGTAAACAACAGGTGATTAAAGATCATTTTTGCCGGTTGTAGTACTTACGTCACGTACCGTGCGCCACACCGCTAACTTTGAAATGCGTTAGCTTATTTATCTTCACTTCATTTTAACGCATAATGTTTTATCGGGTGTATAATGAGCGAATTTAATGCTCACTGACATTCTCACAGTAAACGCGGGCAATAGTGAGAGATCGGTATCAGGTGTCCGACAAGTAACATTCATAGTTGTAACACTTTCAGGTAGGTATAAGTTATTAAAAACGTAACATACGTGAACATGTGCTGATCAAAATACGCAGCTAGACACAGACTACGTGTACGTTATATAAATAATTATATTATTATACGTTTGTTACAGTACACCGTACAACAAGACGACAACAACGAGACGCTTACGACAACTAGATGTATACAATGAGAATAGGCACAGAGCACCGAATGCCACATATCTACATATCTCCAACCTCAAATACCTGCCGCTTCTCCTAGATTCATTACTCTCTAACCTGGCGTGAACATATGTACAGTAAGCGTAATCTGTCTGTCGATTTCAACATATTCTCAAGGCTCAGGAAAGTATTACCCTGCTGTAAAGTAGTGTCTGGGTAAAAACAGACAGTATATTTTATATATATGTACCTATGTAGTTTTTTAATTGTCAGGGATTAAATGACCATGTGTGGAGATATCCCGGGATACCGTTTTCTGAACGACATTGTTACGAGGCGTGCCAAATACAACATGACACCCCAAATGAAAAGGAACTGTGCTGTTACTCGTAACGATGATAGGTCCCGACTGAAGGAAAACTGCACGCAACTTGACCACAGTTTGGAAATTACGTTTTAATTCGCGTGCAGGTATTCCAAGTCACGGCTCGGAAGGCGCGGGCTGCGAGCTTACCTATTTGTATTAATTTTCCTCAATTTATAAATCGATGCTAGGTGTGTTGAAAGAATTATTTTTAATTGACACGTGTAAACATCCTAGTGAAGTATCTCTGCAGAGTTATGAGAAAGAGGTATTCGAAGAAAGCTCGAAAAGAGTTATCTTAGTCTCAAAGTCGCCACCAGGATGCTAACATTGTGTTGCAAATACTTTGTGCGCCTCCTGTGGCCGCTCCTTTATTTGTTAGTCCGTACAGAACAAATAACAAAGATGTTGTTTTATTCACATACTTCTTCCAGATGCGCTATATAGAGATAGCATTTTTAGAATTCTGAAAAGAGTACTGGAAGGAGTGTTACAATAAGAGTATACTGTACAGTATTATAACTTTGTTTGATCAAGACATACACGTATTATGGACATTTAGGTACAGGTAGGTTAGAACATTGACGTGGGAACACAATATTTCTTTTTCAGTTAATAAATGACAAGGTTAGAGTAGAATACAGTTCATGGGTCACCGGCTCCCTTACGGATTAGGTATAGAGCATCGAAAGGCAAATATCTCTATGCTTACAGACTTTCAGATTTCGGATACTTATGACCCCCTACCAGACGGCGCCCGACCAGTGCCTGAGGACAGGATGATAGTGATACTGTATCCACCCGGATGTCTCCCTACAAGAGCAGTTCGATCCACTCAGCGCCCAGCTGGCTTATTAGACGTATATGTGCCT
>DWDU01003604.1:0-11443 GCA_018245575.1 Jemadia suekentonmiller
GATTTGAATCCAGGACCTCTCGATGCGCAGTTGTGTTTGCATCCATCACGCCCAACGAGACCACGAGCTATTAAAAACTAATGCACTATTTCTTACATAATCATTATTATTATCGAGTCATTTCACCGTTGTATTAGTAAATGCGTTTCACCTTTCCGAATGAGAAGTGCAACACAGCTATGGTATGTGTTAAGAATTTTTATTTAATCATAATATTGTCAGCTTATAAAATCATACACAATTACACAATCCATCGGCGAGTGCTGCCGTGCGTCTGTGCAAGATGCATTACAGATGAATGTTTAGATGTTGGCGATAGATATACGGCGATACGGCGATACAGCGATACCGGGAACGCGATGCTTATACGATAGCGACAGATTTGAATACACAAGTAGGTGTTAAACGACGATCGTTTAAACCGATCATAATGTCGTTGACGGAACCTGTCGGTTTATATGGAATCGTTCCTGTTACAGATGGTTTCATATATGTATATCTACTTATATGTTCATCATATTACTATGTGTCTTCATAGTGTCTATGTGTCTTCATGTTTCTTCATCTTTATCACATAAAAGAGCATTTTTATTATAAGATACCTGTGCATATAAAATATTAACACACATTAAAAGCATTGAAAATTAAACTAGGTGAATATGTACGCTTTTCTAACACTTATGACAATGTGATGTGTTGGATGAATGTATGGTGAATGTATTGAATGGATACGTTGTATATATATACTATCCAAATATGTATAAGGCGATGTATAAGGCGAAAGACTATTAACATAATTTTATTATTAATATTGTTCTCATAGAAGTGACTTGTCAGGGCTTAGATGAGAATAAATTTCTCCAAATCTGAAGCTATGTATAATGTTATAATCTGACTGATTCATATTTGAAAAACCCTAAATATGCAAAGTTACGAACATGAAATTTGAACAGTGAGTTCATTTTATCATGTAAGGGATTATTAAGTAGGGAGTTTTAAGACATACGAGTATAGTAATATAATAATAATGTCTATTCAAAATACTAAAACAGGTCAATATAAGTTTTATATATCTTTTTCTGCAGATCGCCGCACGGGGTACCTATTAAAGCGACGGGGAGTAAAAATAGTCAAGCTAATGAAGTAATAATAATAATGGTTAGATTTAAATAACTCACTCAAGTTCATTACTTATGAAATAATCGCAGCATTCTAAATACTTTGGTAGACAGAAAGGTGATGAAATTTTAAATTACATTCAGCACACAAATATTTGTCATTGGTGGAAATCGAGCCCACGATCCCCGATTGTGTAATTAGTGCCACTACCCAACCAACCCAACTTACCAAGGAAATAAAATAAAAATTTCCAATTTCAATTCACTTTCAAATATACATAGAAGCATAAAAGCGAAATTTTTCCACTCCGTGTAAATAAAGATGGAAGAAAGTCCTCAATATTGACAAAGCTTTTCCTATTACTCCCACACGCGTTTTAACTGTCATTGTTTGTCCTCGCCATGTGTTCCAACCACTCATTAACTTTCAACTGTTCTTCGTTTATCCTCATCGTGTTTAAATGGAAAATTATTTTAAACCATCCTACATGGCAACACCGTGTATCGATTTCACTTGTGCGCGCTGACTTTTTATGTAAGTGACAAATGGAATTGTGACCGATGCTGACCAGAGTTTCAAGGTCGTCTTGAGAATGGCTGCTGCATTGTTGGGCCTAAGGATTAACTTGCAACTCGTTATATCTTAGTCTGTCTTGAGTCATAATAAACCGTTTGCCATGGTAATGAAACAGTTGATAAATTGTAGATAATATGCATTTCTGAATTAACATCACGCTTGTGATCCCGAAACGGTAAGCAGAGCTGTGTAGTACACGCCCACGTTACGCAATTACTTTTATGTCCCATTACGGAATAACGGATGGACATATTTCCGCACACCGGTCACAATTCTTGACTCCGAGACTGGAGCTATTAGGTTAGAAAAATCCACTAGTAGGTACCGAACCCGGCGTTACAACCACGACCTCTCGAACATCAGTCGCAGTCGCAACCACTCGATAGGAGTAAGTAAGTAAGAATAGAATAATAATGATTTAAACATAAAAATATCGAAATTACAATTTAGTGGACATTACTACCCAGCAATTCTAATTGAATTCTGCTATATAACATTTTGAATCAAACGAGTCTTGCAATAAATACATATAGGTATTTCATTGAATTGTACTATTGAACTATTGGAATAACAATGCTATTGAAACCAATACCTACGAGTACCTATATAAATCTATTTTGATACGAAGGCAAATGTTTCACGAAAATTATCAGGAAAATAAAGCTTTTAGAACTTAGTATTAATTAATAAAGAAGTAAGATATAAACATATAATTATTATTTATTCACATTTACGCTGTATTGTATATTCATTTAGAGCATTTTATAATAAATAGGAAAGTTTTGAAACAATGTTTTACCGCAATCAACGAATTATTTTAAATTTCAAACACGATACCAATTCGTATATTTTAAAGGTAATTATTTAAGTTATATTTATAGAAGTTTTTATTTAAAAATTATTCGCTATAACTTACCGTTGAACGAAGCCTGCGAAGCTTTCATAAAACTTTATTTCATTGCACCACAACTGAAAATATTTTTTTATAAGGAAAAACTTTTTGATTTGAAATTCATACACACAGCACTGCACTAAGCCACTGGCACTGTAATATACACGGGGTGGATATTATCGATGTGGGATTTGTCTAAATTCGAAAAAACCAAAGATGCGTGTTGCACTCGTAAGAAAACGGAGGTGCGCGGGAGCGGGCGCGCGCAATGCGTTCGAGCCTCGCACTGCGCTACCGGCGCGACTGTATCTCCAATGATGCTTTTTTTTCTTTCATTTATTTTGAAACTGAACGAAAAATCGGCAAAGAGAGATTGACGCCGCGGCCGGTTCTCTTTGACGGCGCCGCGACCACCGCGCTGTTAATTTGCGCGCGCGTCACTTCGGACACGATAATCCGCGCCCGCGCGCTCTTGTTCACGCTATTTTTTGGGTGCACGCCGTCGGATTGGCGTTAGTACATACAAGGCAGGGTTCCGTAACATTTTTGTAGTGCTGTTTTGTTTATAATAAATATTTAATGAACCACACCAAGTCTGTAATGTTAGTGATATTTCGCAATCGCTAGTCCCCTCCTACCCTGTAAGCGATCTGGGGCGATGATTTAATAACAGTAAAAACAAAATTGAGATGATTTAGTTCAGTATATTTAACACTATATGTGTTTGTCGCTGTGCAAGCTCAGTGTAAATTCGTGTTAGTATTGCTATAACTTTTTGTTAGACGTGACTTGATTTCAATAACGTTTATCTTAAATTGACAAAATGATCATTTGTCTTAAGTTCTCTATCATGTACGGAAGCGGAAAAACATACGGATTATAATGTAAGAAAAGAAAATAAATAAAACAGTACGAGATGTTATGGAAGGCGTGCAACATAAATACGAATGGATAAGACCAGGTATAATGTTTCTTTCATATTATACAACAAGGTTTATGTTGTGAATTATAAAGATTATTGTCAATACATTATGTTAGAAACTGGACGACATTTATTTTAGGCAAGCGTTAGATCACAAACCGAAGGCGATTATTACGTAACACAAACAATCGAAAATATATCGCTAAGTAAATAGCTGGAATATAAAAAATATTGTTAAAACACTTTAATACATTCAAATATATAAAATATTCACCGCTTCCATGCAATTTTGCTACTTAGTAGTCATCAATAGTCGCTGGCTATATGACAAGTCATTCAAGCTAGACGCCAGACGCCTGGAGCTAAGCAAATGGAATCCAGCCTATAAGTTAATAACTCATTAATATTGATTATTAATTGTACATTAAAATTGATTTATCGTTACTATACGACAAGATAAAAACGTTTACGACATATTATATACACGTAAACAACGTTTTGACGTTAAAACGCATTAACATTATATTAAACTTTACCATTTGTCATTCGTACTTGAAATTAGTATTTATTTATCTCTTCTGTGAAACAATATCACACAGTGCCTAAGCCGCCGCGTGTGCAGGTGTGATGAACGTAAAATAATCAGAGAATGCATGTCAAATGGCCGCCTCGTAGGTCGAGTTGCAAGCGCGACTGCTGATCGAGAGGTCCTGGGTTCGAACCCTAGGTCGCGGATACTATCGGGTTTAACTTGAAATTGATAGTTAGTGGCTTGAAGTTTAGATTTGTGCCGAGTGTATGGATGTAAGCTCACTCTCTTTTCCTTGATAGGACTAATAAACTCGTGTTCCTACCTCTTCGATGATTGCAGGCATTAAATTACGTTTGTAAAAATAGATTTATTTGGCAAACTCAGTGACGTTATAATAATAACAATAAAAATGTTGCTACACTGAATATACCTGCAAGCTTATCGCATCTCACTGCTGGGCAGGACCCCACGCTCATCTTTTATATTAATTTTACACTGTACAATTACAAAATTGAGTTTCTTTTAAATAAATAATTTAATTGGTATCTGGAGATAATTTTTTAATTATATTTGTATATTGCTTAGTGTTGAATGTATTATTCTAATTCTGAATTTCGCGCCTAAGTTTTTAGTTTCATGCAGTTGCTCGCTCTAGTATATAGCTCTCTCTTCTCTGTAACATTAAGCGACTACGTATTACCTATTGCATTTCGTGATACTTTTATAATAAATAGTTATTATATATACTACTAACCCGTTTAATTTATCACTTAGAATTATTTTAGAGCAAAGTTATTTAACAATAACGATAACTAGTTCAGCAGGCGAAAGGATTTATAATAATTTATTCCAAATTGCTCTCTGTGTACATGCTACGTGAATTACGTGACGTACATTCAAAATTAACGAACGTAACATAATATCACGCCTGTAGTCCCCGAAGAGGTAGGCAGAGGAGTGTTATACATTCAAAGTGTTTCTTCGTATTACATATACATAGGTACAATAAGTTCTCCTTCATCCCAACCGTATTTAACAGCAGAAGGTACAAAGAACCTTTAAATAAGGACAGAAACAAAAATCTGTTAATATAATTATTAGTTGTTTTATAGCTAGCTGTGTTCCTGTTGGAATTATATGTAGATTTGTAGAGGCACATACGGCTATCTTAACCCTTACAAGTAGTATAACATCGACAGCTGTTCTCAAATAGTACTTCAGTACTGAGTGACATTAGACAGAGAATGTGTTTTTGTTGCAGTGAGAACCAGCATTATTAACACTGACGCCATTTGCTACTTCTGTATCGTAATACTGAACAGTACAATAAATAAAATAGGTATCACCCGACAATTGATTAAATGCCAATATTAATGTTTCCAAGAAAAATAAAAAACTAGACACAGTACAGTTAAAACAGCCGTTCAAAGCCCTTTATAAATGCAAAGCACCCACTGTATCATGTCCTTAGTTTTTCACAAGATTCATTGCACATTGCTTACTGAATCGCGTTACAAGTACGCCAGTGGAAAAAAATAATTAATACAGCCATTAGTCGCTTTGATTGCAACAAAAAGTGCGAGTATATTTCATTGTATTTCATTAAAAAAGTATGGAATACGAGTGTCCGAATGTTTATTGAACATTATAACGTATTTAAAATTATTATTATTATTATTTCATGGTCACTCCCGGTCGGAGTCCTAAACGCCTCTATCCTGATAGAGCTAATCTGCTTTTTCTACATTTACGACTCTCTGTTCATTTCATTTTAAATTGTTGCAAAAACAAGAAAACAAATTTCGATGAAAGTTGTAGTAATTATACATAGAGATTATATTAAAATATTTTTTTAACCGCAAATCTTTAACAATATAGTCATAATTTCAATATTTAGCACCTATAAGAATCATTTATCACAAAAAGACAAAAAGAAAAGGTACCTACCTGAAATTTTTATCGAAAAAGTATCGGACAGACGAAATCACAGCCACGACGCTAGCTTCGTGTGTTTTTCAATGCAACAGGAACTCACGTTAATATAAACCTAACTGGTATTTCTACAATTCTATTCAAGACATGATTCTGATAATTGCATCAAAGGGCCCAGTCGGTAATGGCATTACATTTTTTACTGCATTAAGTGGAGAATGAGCATGCCGCTTAATGATAGCAGAATAGTGCGCAAACATATCATTAAACTACATTTATATAAATCAATAATCGCATTTCATTACTTATCCGAAGTCGGCTGAGTTTAACCCACTACAAAAATGACAGAAGATAGATCAATAGACGAGACTAAATATGATTGAAGAGAATATGTTAGATTAGTGACCAATTTCAAATTTTCTTTTGGAGAAAAGTATTCTTTCACCGGTAAGTAATGTCATTATGTTAGGTATAAATATGCGCATCTAGCCTCGTATTATGTACGATTCGTGTATTAGTACCTACATATCAGATTAAAATTCATAACACTTTCATAATACCCACATATTTAAACATTCTGAATATAACTGGTTAAGGGGACAAATCAGTAAAATCAGTATATCAGTAAAATGAGTATCTTGCATTCTATTATACGAGTACCAGTACCAGTAATATCTACAATATGAGCAGTAAGTAGATTATCATCTCTATTAACTCCAATACTGTCTATTACACTCATACATCACGTTATATGACTTTGAACTTAAATCGGACAACCGGTACAGAGCCAGACACTCATGTAGTTACGCGGAAGTCAAAATCACAACACTTAATACTAAATAGAAGTCAATTGCAGCTTCGTAGCCGACCTAAGTAGTCCTAAGCAAGTAAGTACACTTATAACGCTAACCAGATCAGTTCGTAAGGAGCACGCGTAATGACGCGTAAACAATCGTAAATTACGCCCAGCCACGATGTGAATTTTACGCGCACTGACTTACGCGCAGTTAGAATAGCGCGCTAAAAATAACGAATGCGATATTATAAAATGTCCATTTACAAGGAAGTTTTGCGAATTGATATAAACGTATATAATTATTGATTATGACGTGTAAAATTACAGAGAGACTGCCATCCGATGCCACAAGTATACGTACAAGTGCTTTCGCATTCCGTTTACGTCCTATCCGCGTGTAGTGTTGTGAACTTAGTGTCATGATGCTTAGTGTACTCAGTGACCTTAGCTGTTATTTAGATATGGTTCTACCCTTAGAATGAGTAGGAAGGCCATAGTTAGACGAGCAGGGTACTTACCCTTAAACTCCTTAGACTCTTAGAACCTTAGACTCTAAGGCTCTAACATTATGAGGACATTGAAAAGGTGCATTTTCGCTCATATTTTTCTGCGCCGTTCCCGTAATATTTAAACGCAATTTACTTTCATCACGCATTCCATAATGGACACGTAAACGTAACTGGTGAAACGCGGGAGTATAATACACTCCCCTGCCTGCCTCTTCGGGGATTACAGGCGTGAACTTATGGTGTTACGTAGTTCAAGTTACTGGTAGATATATTTGACATTTGTATTTTGATTACTCGTAAGCAACCTGGCGTGGACATATAACAATAATAATATGAATAATTTTGTTAACTAAGAGATACATACGCGCTAGGATTTGAACCCAGGAACCTCGCATTGGGAGGCTGAATTCGAAACTACAAGACGGTTACTGCTGTAAAAGTAATAAACAGAACTAAAAAATCATATCAACTAGTCGCTGCGCTTAGACGGCTGTATGTTGATAATGTGCAGTATGGCCAGAGGGGCACAATCATCAATGAATATAAGTTCAAAGTATCCTTTGAATAGAGTTGGAATATTTTTGTTACATCCTTTTGTTATGGTCAATGTTGTTATCACGTGTTTGTGATCAGCCGGCACTAAGGTGGTGGCCGGTGGAGTGGTCGCACTTCTGATTAACTGAGAATACATTAAGATATAAGCCGAGGACCAACGCTCAGTAAATTTCGAACGTATCTTCTCTGTCTTTTCTATGTTAAGTGCTGTGCCAACTTTGGACTTTGTTTTTCTTTTGTTTTCGCAGTGAGATTTTATAGGCGCGTATCGCGTATAGGTTCTTGCGTTCTTAATAATAGTAACAGTTGTATGAAAATTTATGTATAAACCGCCTAAGCTATTAGCTGCCTTTATTGTGGAGTGGTTGCAACCGCGACTGCTGATCGAGGCGTCCTGGGTACAAATCGCAGGTTGCGTTATTGGATTTTTCTAGCATGTGACTTCTAGCAAAAATCTTCCATTAATAGCTCGGAGTCTGCAGCGCAGCCCAGTCCTTGGCTATAGGTTCACAAAGCTTCGTGGTGGAATGTAAATGTAATTGGTTAATACTGCGAGTGGGGTGAAGAGACGTAATCTTTCGTTTAAAGTATTGCTGTTGCAAAAAGATATTAATAAATGCTAAGTGATTTTGATCCAATTTTTAATTATAGAAACATTATGACAGTTGTATGGTAGCGGAACTGCTAATGCTACTTTGATCCTAATTGATGCATGTGACATTTTTTTTACTAGACGACGCATTCTAACTTACATTAGATTAAGCAGAGTTTAGTAACTAATAATTAAACAGCTGATAATAGTACATTTTATATAGAAAAGTTACGTATATACAAATACACAGAACAAAAAAACTCGTTCAAGTCATGAAAATATTTGTTTTAGACGTGATTCGAACGAAAAAATTTTCATGATGAATAGTTATCAAACGTAACATCACGCGTGTAGTCCCCAAAGAAGTAGGCAGAGGAATGTAGAACATTTCCACGTTTCATCAGCTACGTTTACGTCCCACTATGGAAAAGATGGTGAGTCTATTGCCAAACACCGGGCACATATCCAGACTACGAGCCATTACTAAAAAATCTAAGGCAGAAAAACGTAACATAGTGCCCGACCCGAGATTTGAACCCAGATCCTCTGGATCGGCAATCGGAATTGCAACCATCACGACCAACGACCAACCGTAGTCAGTGTCGAATACCAAAATATATTGCAGTTACTCACAAAATACATTAATACCCACTTGACAGTGAGATGTTAATTCAACGCTGCACATCAAGATGTTCTCAAATGCACTTTTTGAAGTTCTCACAACACCGGTTATATGTACTCGTACATTTCCAATTCCGAATGCGATTTATGCAAATGGAACGTCGCATGCATTTTTTGTAACGAGTTGCATTAAAAAAAAGCGTACATCGCTTAGTCAGTAGTGACATACGAGGTGACATGCGACCAACAGGTTCTGAATAATAATTTTAAGTTATTGAAAGTGAGACACTTCGACTAATTTACGTTGCTACACTATTAAGGATTGTATTATGTGTTAAATAAGGGTGAATACAGCGTATACGGATAATGATTCGTGATGTGACTTTCGCGGATCGTCGTACAGTGAAGAATGTATCGATTTTGGTGCATTCATGATTCTGCGTAGGCGATAAGAAAATAGGTGTTTATTTTTATGGAGACGGCGTGTTTGAAGACGATACAATTTATAAGTTTTTTCATTGTTACGTAGTATCTAATTCTAATCAATGTAACAGTGATGAAGAGTCAAGGAAAATTTACGAATATTTGACACGATACAGGTGAAAATATATATATTTAACGGATCGTTTCATAGAAGTGGTATAACATAATGCTGGATGAAGGTGTCGAAGGAAACCAAGACTTGACTTATGTATCCACCTGACGCCGCATTGGATGACAGATGGCTCTGAAACCAGCGAGCATGAAGAGAGTGGTTCATAAACCATACATACATATATAAGAATTTCCTTAAGGTATAATTTTGATAATTTAAAACGCTACATACTTACATCACAATAGATTATAAACATGCTTAGATTGTGAATTCGTTTCGTATAATTATTGTTAGATACTGGATACTGGACTCAGTAGCTAATTTAATATTCAATAGAATTTATACAGATTAAAGATATATCGACATTTTAAGGGCACGGCTTACGTTGGGACAGTTTTACGATCAGAACGTCTGAGAAACGGCGTCTAGACGATACCAACGTGATTACCATCTCATTAATGTTATCTTAATGTTTCAATGTAGCGTACATGCTGTTTAATATTTCCTAAAACACGAGTAAATCTGGTTTACATTGCGCCATTCTGACAACGCTTGTGAGAATGGCGCCAAATTTGAATTTCGAACAGTTCGTGTGACTGAGGGTTCGCTATCGCTGTGCGTTCGAAGATTACGAACCTGTCTATGGCTTCTTTTACACTTGTGCTTGAATACAAGCTGCATGCAGAAATTCTTATAACAGTATATAAATTTTTGCAATAATAATAATATTCTTTATTTTAATTATGACTGTAAATATTTTGATAATTTCTTAGTGAATTTGTTGGGTTATTCTATCTAGTTCCTTATGCCAATTTTTGTTTGGTTCCATTTTGTATTCGTGTTTTGGATGCCACAAAATATTTTATTATCGTAGGTGCATAGATTACGAGAATTTATGTCTATAAGGGTTAATAAGGATCATTATCGTCGTCCTTATCGTTTAACGTTTATGTCTTAGCATTAGTCTTTTTGGTATAAATATCATTAGACATCGGACATAGTTTTCGCCGCTTATGGACCCTCCAAACCTTAAAGGATAGATGACTCTTTTGTAATTCCTACGTACTAAAATAGATAATGATTATAAGTCCTTGCGCCCTGGGCGGTATCACTGCCACACCGTATCTCTACCGTGAAGCAATTGTTAGTATTAAAATTTTGTTTCAGCCTGAAAAATGAGGTTGCCGATCCACATGTATATAAAAGCAGAACATCTTAGTTTCCAACAGTACCAGTACGTCTGTGATCGGCTTCGGCTAGATAAGACACTAACTAACAATGCGCTTCTATCCTAATCCTATTCCTATCTAATCCTATTTCTATAGCTTTATAACCTATAACGCTATTAACAATTAATACTAAATAATAAAATTTGTTGGTATAATACTAGCGATTAACAATAGGAGTACCTGATTGCTCGTTTTCGCAATTCTATAAAAATATATGAAATTTAAATAAATATTTTTGGACTATTCCACACCCGGCCACCTCATCCTTGTCCTGTGTTCAGAGTTCAGTGTGCAATAAGGTTTATCATATTTTATTGTATTATCTCAAAATACGCGAAGCTGATACGAGAACCAGGCGACAGAAAAACTACATAATTACACATACTTACTTTTTGCAACTAGACACAGAATGGATATTTGTAATATAAAAAAACGTAACATCATGCCTGTTATCTCCGAAGAGGTAGGCAGAGGAGTATATTATAGTACTCCCACGTATCATCAGTTACGTTTACGTCCCACTATGGAATAGGTGGTGAGCCTATTGCCATGCACCGGGCACAAATCCAGACT
>DWDU01003605.1:0-11443 GCA_018245575.1 Jemadia suekentonmiller
AACTGGTGAAACGTGGGAGTGTTCTACACTCCTCTGCCTACCTCTTCGGGGATTACAGGCGTGATGTTACATTTATAATGTGAAGAATAGTGTTTGTTGTTTAAATTAATGGACCCTCAAAACGCCTTTTTGGAACCCATGACGTCGATCTGGAAATAGGGGACAAGGGATCAAGCTATGAATAAAAACAATTTTTATTATTTGGAACCCGGACATTTCAGTATATAACTATTACAATCTGTACCACATCAGTGTTAGTTTATTTCTTTCGCTCACAAGCTTTCGTTTGTCCCATTGTGCAGCGAGCGAGCCGCGGCAATGGCAGCTCTAATGGCAGATGTCAGTGCCAAAAAACATCGCATTCAGAGGTTATTGGCAGAGACACACACAGCGACACCGGCTATATATAGGTCTGTCTGTCTCACGCAAATACCCAATCAATGTCATACGCACCTTGAGTTATTAAAACTGTACCCCTTACATTTTTTTTTTTTTATTAAGCGTCAACTACACAGTCATGAGGTATATTCTTAAAAAGCGACCACCACACAATGTTTGAATCGACAACCTTATAAATAAATAATTGACGTAACATCATGCCTGTAGTCATCGAAGATGTAGGCACAGGAGTGTGGTACACTACCACACGACCAACGAGGCAGTTAGGAAAATAAGTAATCATATTTTTAAATTAACGCAATTGTCACATAGCAACGAGTTCAAAGCAATCAAGTATCGATGAAGAACAGGTGACACATTATTAAATTAAAAAGCCAAATGTAAAATTAAAATAATGGTTAAGGAATATCTAACGTTAATTTTAAACATAGGGTGTCACTGATATAATTCAAATATGAAGAACAACGGTTGATAATAGACGAAAAATCTAATTATTAAGCAAGTTAGTTAAACATATAGCGTCAATTCGTAATTGTTAGTTTGAATTTGAATACAAAGTGTAAATGAATAAAATCAAATATGTTTTTCCAAGCGCTACTTTGTAACGAACATTTAAAAGAAGTTTATGTTGACGTCTCATTGTCTCTGGTTGTGTCCGTGATATCTTGAATACTAATAGTAAATACCACTTAATTACAAAAATTACCGACCATTCCACGTTTCTTGTAGCTCGTAAAGTAACAATAACTTGGTAACTATTAAATAATTGTACAACTTGTTTTATGTATGTACTTATAATTTACTTACGTATTATGCTTATATAATTATATTTGCGTGATAATATAGATAAGACGCAAAAATAAATTACATAGACAAGATAGATGTAACCTAATGAACTATTGAATGTCATTCTCTGGCGACCAACTGATCGCTGTATGGCGCAGCCCACCTAGGTACCACTAAATGACCTGCAAGGTAAACACTTCAAGGAGGCCTTTGATGTGTCTGTTTGTTTGCAAGCTTTCATCTCAGGAACTATTCAAACAATTTTGTCAAGATTTCCACAAATAGGTGCAATAAGTGTAAAGGAAGGTAAACATGTATAATTCGTTTTGATTTTGTGTAAATTGAGAGCTATGGATTAATAAATAAATACGGCTTATGTACAAAAATCCAGAACATTCCTTGCATTCGCCGCTGAAATCTTTAAATCAAACTTTATGATATTAGTGTGTAGAGAAATTGCAGAATCGATCGTATATTTAAATTGCTCTCAGAAATTATTTGCGGCTTCATGAGTATATTTCAGTATTAACTCACGATAATAACAATTATTTGAAAAAGTGCATAGTAAATGTTCAATTTTTTTTTGGAAAAACTATCGATACGGATACTATAGCCACTAGGATTACTCAGGAAAACTTTAGGAAAGCAAATTTTCTATGTATTCGAAATAGAACTGTAGCACACTGCTACACAATACAAATACAATAAAGTGTATTTTTATATTTCATTTGTTTCGTGACGACGCTCGAACATTCCCTTGGAACAATTGAAATGGAAAAGTGGAGTACATTGGCTGAGTCCTTTTTTAAATGCATTCGAAATTAGCTCTGATCTCTGAGCCTGTCTATTTGAACGGACCCTCTCTCTCTAAAAGACCCTAACTCTCTTTTATTGTAAACATACACGAAATGTTAAATGTTAGTTAAAATTGTAGTGGTCACAAACACTTTTTCGTAGTCAGCGTTTTTGATCGCGCATATAAGTTTATATTCGCTCGGCATATTGTTTAGGGTCACTCGCGCCCTTGACACTCACTGCTTCATCACAGTTATTAACAAAATTGCTAAGTTTGTTAATCATTTAACATTAAAATTACATTATTTTGTAGATCACGGACAAATTAATTAATGACTTAATGACTAATAATTGTAATCGATATCACCGTATATAGATATTTTATCGATGTTTGTTCTCGCGCTTTTATTGGTCTATTCCAAATGTTCTTCATGTGTTTCTTTTTCTCTTTCCAGCAAGGCATCGGCGTGGAGCTGGTCCGCGCTCTGGACAGCCACCCGCCCAATATTTCCAATGTCTTCTGCGAGTGCGACACCAAAGATGACGTGGTGAGTGGAATTAAAAAAAACACATAGTTATTTTGTTTCTTAAATATGTCTCTTTTGGTCCATATAATGGCACATAACGAAGACGTATATATTCGTATATATATAACATAAAGAGTCAGTAAGAGCAATGATAGTTTAGTGGCATGAAATTCGACCTGTCGTTCCGGAGGCCCAGGTACAAATCCTGGCGCGCTCCTAATTGAAAGATGTGTGTTTTAAGCTCAAATATCATAAATACCTGCTATAACGATGAAGGAAAACATCGTGAGGAAACCCGCACACTTTAGAGTTCATAAAAAAAAAGTTTTGTAAGGTGCGTGCAGTCTGCCAACCCGCACTTGGCCAGCGTGGCCGACTATGGCCTTAATCCTCTCATTCTGAGAGGAGACCCATGTTCCAGCAGTGGAGCGATAAAAAGGACGGAAAAAAGAGTCATAATATTGTTTAATCAATTAAATGTAAGTTAGGTATTGTTTATAAAACCCGACATATTTGTGTATTTATTTATATCCAAGATAATGATCACAGAAAATGTAATGTACGCAGTATGAAGTAATGTATTCATAATATGTACATCATAATTTTATTTTATTTTTACAGCAAACATTTTTAGTCATCATTACGTTACGAAAATCCTGTAATTGGCCAATTATTATGAACTACAATGATCTGTTGTAAAAAAACATTTTCAAGGACGTCGTAGAAGCCTGTTTTCATGTCTTCAATTACTGTACAAATGTTTTGTCATGACAACTTTTAAAACGTCGCCTATACAATAGTTCTAAATCATATTGCACAGAAAGGGAAGATGCAATTTACGAGTAGTTCGAACAATGATTTTACGGATGTTATTCGTTAGACGAATTGTAGGTACATACGAGATATACTCATTGATGAAAATGTATCTCGTGTTATAATGAACTGTGGTAGCTTAGTGGGTCAGATTTAAATCTCTTATTACGACGTTTTTGGGTTCGATTACTGGCGTGATAAGAAATTGCTTTTCGTCACGTTTAAACGAAACACTGTTAGAAAACCAGTACATCTAGATTTCTCCATACTATTCTCTAGGGCGTGCGGAGTCAGCCAATCCGTCTAAAGTTCATTACGAGAGAAAACTCATGATATAAACTTTGTTAAGACTTACTTCGGGATGAGATGACCGCGTGCGGACGTGTTACAAGATATTATGAAATGTTCTGCATTTATCTACAGTCTCAAATGCTGCTTAAGAAAGACTGCTGTTTAGCAGCAAGAATAAGATCAGCAACGATTGTTTCATTATTAAGACCAGCATACCAAATGTATTGCCCTATATTTGTATCGATTTCGCCTTTATGGGTTCCATACAGGTGTATAATAGCTACGGGGTAAAGTTTTATTGCCCCATAAATGATATATGGGGGCTGTTTGCGATCATTATGGGGATTTTTTATAACTGGTTTTACAACACGGTTATGTTTGGGTGTAAAAAGCGTGGCTCTCTTCACCATCATCATCATACTGATCAGCCTGTGCGAGTCCACCCTCTATCGCACCCTGTCCATTCCATCCCCCGTACCGGCGTAGCCAGTAGCCTACATATCATCACTAAACATTTATCATTAGATACATTGCTATTAAATACTATAAAGCAAGCTCTACACTATACATTTGTGGATATGTTGAAAATTATAATTTTATCTTTTTTTATGACTGCCTCGTTGGTCGGTTTTGGTTGTAACCGCACTGGTTATTTCAATTTATTCCTATCACGGGTCGGGCAATATGGCATTAACTAACTTAGAATTTGTAGTGGTGGCTTGGAGTCTATATGGAGGATTTGTGCCCGGTGTGTGGCAATAGTTAAGCTCACCACCTATTTCACAGAGAGACGTAAAAACGGGTGTGTACTACACTCCTCTGCCTACCTCTTCAGGAATTACAGGCATGGTATTTTCTTTTCAGACTATAACCTGCGACTGCGAGGCCACGCCGGCGTTCCAGCTGAAGGCCTTCAGCCAAAGGGGTGAGAAAGTGGAGGTGTCGCATTACAGAGTAAACGTGAACAGGTATGTATCTATGCGCATTAAGAATATGTTAATTAACACTTACACATAGCTGTCCTGCCGACCTGCACTTAGCCAACGTCGTTTCAACTGATAGAAGATCGATGCCGACAATAGCGTGGTAAAGAATTGATGGAAATGAATCGCTCCACCATGTATATTAACACCGTTTCTGATAAAATAGCCCACACTAACGAAGACTCGAGATCGCTGTTCAGCAATAACTACCAAAATGCTGTTATATTGCTTAACTCCGGGGAAATTCTAGGTTATATTTGGGAGAGTAATTACTATAAATAGCTATTCAGTAGACGCCTGGTCTTATAATCAAATGAATAACCTGTTTGATAATAACGTCTGATATTGAATAATATTGAATGACACTTTCATTTATCGATAACTATTTTGAATGCCATTTGGACTGAATAAATATTAAAATTAATGAATTGAATTTCATGAAACGGCCTCGTTGGTCGTATTTGTTGCAAGCGTTAGTGTCAATCGGGTGGTTCTGGGTTTAAATCTTCGGTCGGTGCATGGCAATAGGCTCACCGCCTATTCCATAGTGGGACGTAAACGTAAATGGCGAAACGTGAGAATGATCTACATTCGTCTGTCCACCTCTTCCTGGATTAAAGGCATGATGTTACGTTGTTACGAATTATATAAAATATGTGGCATAAATATCTAATCAACTGTTCCATTTGCAGGTTCCGAGCCCGGCTCAACGTGGTGTGCGTGACGGAGAAGCTCACGGGCGAGCTGAAATGCGACGGCTGGCCCGACGTCAAGGTGGCCCTGGCGCCCGTGGGCCCACTGAAGCCCAACGCCACCGAGAGCAACCTCCAGCAACTTGTCAGGTAATACCGAAGCTTCATGGGTAAGTTATTCTATCACTGTTAGAATTGTTATGCAAAGTATTTCAGCTTCGAGGATATTATCGCTACGTCCATTTCGCTGTAATTGACAAATAGATGGCGCTGCAGCACCAAAATATTTTTCACCTGTTTCAGTAAGATTATATTGTACAAAGAAAAAGTAGAAAAAAGAATTGTATGAACAATCACCCAAGAAACTATGCAACGACATTTTATTAGAGCGTTGTTGACGACGACCGTGTCACTGACGCGAAACGAACAACAAAACCCCTCGGTTTGTTGTCGCCTCTCTTCCAGCGACATCGTGGTGAGCGCGCTGCGGAACACGAACGTCCAGTTCAACCTGTCCCCCTACCCGACCTGCCCGCGGCTCCGCAGGCACATCCCCGAGGCCGCGCCCCGGCTGCCCCTGCATTATGACGCTATGGTAAGAACAAGACAACACCAGATCAAGAAAATAAACTACTTAATTCGAATTTAGAATATCAGCTATTGCGCAGTTTGATAGTAAAAGATGGGAGTTCGAATTTTAAAAATGGCTGTTCAGTGTTGTTAATTGGGAACAGATCATTTGCATGTATGTACTCTCATTTATACACACATATCTCGCGCCAGGTCCGTTGCGGGTAGGCAGAGAGTATAAGTATAATAACCTAGTACAGCAATCTAACACAAGCTAATATTTGCATCCAAGTATTTAACGTTAATATAAACGTTTAATATTAAAGAATTATGGTGTTGATACTACCATTGTTAATTTGTTTTAATGATTCCAGTTCCAACAAGACCGGCAGATGTACACCTCGACGCCCATTTCTACCGCCGGCAGCGTACAGATGCTGGGCGAGAAACGCCTGCTCGTGAAGATTGTCGCTGCGAAAGATCTGGGAGGTATAAGATTTTGTAGTCTTTAGCTCACTAATATATGGCTGAGTAGTAATGTGGCGCTCTTTATAGGAGGCCTATGTCCAACAGTGGACTGAGATAGGCTGATTATGTGGCAATGTACAGCATTTAATCATTTAAACTATTTCAACATTCTAAGCTTTAATAATAAGAATGTAAAAAATTTAAATTAGAAAGTTGTTGAGTCCTAGTTTTAAATTTAAACAATTGAATATTATATATGTAAAAAAAATATGTTTAAAAATTACTGATTATGACTTATATCAACAAAACTAACTTCAATTGAATAATTTAGTTTTTAATTCCATTCCGTTATAATGACATAAGTCGCAAGCGCCTCGATCGCTAATGCTCGCTAATACTCCTGGCGCGCCGCCAACACTCGCCATTGCAGTATTTTGACAAGTGTAAATAATTATTTGATTAATTGTATATTCATTGAGGTGCACCGGTTCAATGATCTTAGATCGTAATATTAATAACGGAGCCATTTATATAGTAACGCGAATAAATCATTCCTTAAGTAGCGCAACATCATGTCCATTTCCATAGGCTGAGGAATATAGCACTCTCACTTATCAGCGGTTATGTTATATGTCGGTCGAGTGGGGAGTGACGCTAATAATGCTATAACTCCTAAAGTGAGAGCTGAAAATTCAGTTGAATATTGTTTGTGGTCTTCACATTTTTGGTGAGTAGTAAAAATTATGCTTGATGCTACAAAATAATTGGTAGTAAGTAAAACATAGTACCTATATCATAAAGTTTTAATGTCCACAAAACGTATATCATTCGCGTAGCGTTTAGAAAATCAGAAAATCTTCACCTTTGCGCCTTTGATGAGAAACTTGTTTCTACAAACTTTAGGAATTTGCAGGTAAATCTGGATGCGTAGCTCCGTACTGCGTGGTGGAGATGGACGAGCCGCCGCAGAAGAACCAGACGGCCTTCAAGCGTGACACCAACTCGCCTCAGTGGGAGGAACACTTCTTGTTGTAAGTAATCTTTCTAGAATTAAAACAATCTCTCAAACTTTGAAATAAATGAGACCTGATATGGGGATATTTGAAATAAATAGTTTTGATTCAATAAAAATAAACTATTTCGTTTCTCATTATTCGTTTTTTTTAATTATTTTAATACAAATTAAGGTAGAATAAGTAGAGCATAATAATTGATTCCTGTTGTATAATACGTTACAATTCTCTGTTAATAACTTATGTCAGTGTAACTAACTAATATATGCCACTATCAGTCGTTGTATTATCACAGCCCTATTCGAAGTCGGTGGTACATGTCGTCGCTGTTTACGATTCCTCTACGAGTCCTCATTCGTGGTTTTAATTTGATTCTTTAGAACTCTTGAGTATGTTTCTATAGTTCTGGAAAGCTTGGAACTTGGAACATATTCAAAGAGACAGTTCCGTTGAAAGCTACGTATTTGTTGTTATACTGCGATTGCAACATTCCAGGTTCAATTTTTTTTATTCATTTCTGTTTATTTCCTTTCAGCGATCTTTCACCACAAACCGCGGAACTCTTATTCGAGGTGTACGATCGTACGGGACCTCCGTCGCCAGGCGGTGCTGCTTCACAGCACAGGTTTGATGCAAATATTTAACACTACACTAATAGTAGCGGTGCTAGGATAATACCTTGTAAAACCTCTGCGTTGGTCTAAGATTTATAAGATGCATTACTTTTTGTGGTTTGAAAAGAAAAGAGATTCAATAATTGCTAATTTTTATCATAGTTTGCATCAAATGCATCCATCCAAAGTAAGGAGGTTGACTTGCACTAAAGATGATTTCTCATTTGCGACTACACACACTATTTTGTATTGCACATCACAGTCAGATCACGATGTTCAATATTTTCTTTCTATTATATATTTAACATTATAACTGCCAATGCTATCCACAGTGTGTTTTTGGACATAACTTTTATATATTGTTATCTCCTTAGAACGAAACTTTGATGAGTAAGGAACATATAATTTTGAAAAAAAAAAGAAAAAGTATAATATTAAATCATATTGTTCTCCCATTATAGGTTCTTAGGTCTAGGTCTGGTTGGCATCGATGAACTCCTAGCAGCACCTTCCCAAAGGCAGCAGATAGCTCTCCAATCCAGACCTATGGAGGAGCATGACATCAGTGGCTCTCTCACAGTAGAGTTCCTGTTCATCGAAGGAGCTGATATACCAGATCTTGGCTCTAGACCCTACAAGATTAAAGAGAGCTTAAGGACTGTTACTCCCCAAGGACATTTGACGACGACTACCAAGACTATCTTTAAGCAAAATGGTAATTGAAAATGATGATATTATAAAAATGCATTTTGCAAGTTACTATTCATCTCATTTTTCACGTGTTATTCGAGGATATAATGATTGTCAAAACAAACTATTCCTTTACCGATTAATATTGAAATCACGGTCAGTTACAAATTGGGAACACCTTGTGTTATTGAAAAGTTCCCTATATGTGCTAACTATAACGTGATTATTCAAGAGTATTTGTTTGCGGTAGCAATATGATAGAACCTCCCAGAACCGTGCCTACAGCTGAGTGGCCTACCCTTTTCAGAAATAAATGAACATATTTATTCCGCTATTACGTGTACATAAAAGATAATATTTATTGCAGGACATGACACAAGCCAGTTAACAGAATCGGCTTTACGCGAACTGGAGTTAAGTCCAACGAGTGCAGCCAACAAGTCCACCCTCATCATACACTCCGTGCAGAGGGTTAGTGTTACCATTTAATAAAATTCTCCCGAACTACTTGTAATATGGTACATTACAAAATGTGTGCAAATATTATTTACATTATTACAGTGTGAGTGATTTTACCTCTTCATCGTTTGTTTAGATATCCCAATCATTTTATTTATGAGTATAATATGATGCCTCCGTGTTACCATACTTAATCGTAAGGGAACACTATCAACGCTCGAACTGATAACATTGTCATTCTTCAAAATTAAATAAAAAAGAAATATATTACTATTTCAATTCTCAATATACGTGTGTAAAGTATGTGTTCCTTTTCGATTGATTTTAAATTGTGTCTAAAAATTGTGTTTTTTTTATTTCCTTACGCTGACGCATGCCTTTATGGACGAATGGAAACCATCGTAGGAACCGATGAAATCCATTAAGGTGAGTTTTGCTTCATATGTACTACTTAACACTGTTAAAATTTATGAGCGACTTTGGTTTAATGTTCACCGGATTATCGTCCTTGAACAGTCCCCATGTAAATATGATTATTCGTCTATTATGGACTATTACTGTAGCATGAATCGCATTAGAAATGTAGAATTATTGTTACTAAATGTAATTTAGATGTTTTTGAACGTTATGAGGAGTTTATTATCTGTAATAAGTTGCATTAAAAGAACAATGGCGCCATTATTTTTCTTTTTGATAAGAATATCAAAAAGAAAAATAAGCTGAATTTTTTAAACGCTGCTGTAATAAATTTCCCTACGAAATTATTTTCGTTTGGGTTCCATATAATATTTTGTCAATCAAACGGAATAATAATGTAAACACAGATAATAAATTCCCATTATCCCGTGTGCTGTGTTACCATACTAACCCTGCGAAAACTCCCAAAAAAGGTGGAAATAACTGATTCGGGAAAATTCATCGAAGTAGAACGCGAGGCCATAGAGACAACCGCCCGAGAGCAAACCGCAACCTACACTACGGTTGAGAGTGAAAAAGATAAAACGGCCAGTCCTAAAGACTCTCCCGCCAAAAGTGTGAGGATAAAGGAAAATGGCGCGAAAGCTAATGGCGACAAGGAACCGGTAACGTTTCAGCACAAGTGTACTAATCTTGTTTTTTACAGTTTTCTTTTATTAATGCACTAAAATTCTAGATCTTTATAAACTTTATCTGTAATATGCTCGTCGTCAAGTAGGTACCTTTAATTATTTTAATGGAACTTGGACATAACCATTTATAATTATTTTCTGAACAAAATCTATTTAATCACTCACACCCAATGTTTAAAAAGGCACAAAGACACTATCTTACTCAGTTATAACATCATGAAAAATTTAATATATTCGAAATAACATTTATTGTTAATTTTCTAGTATGCAAAATTTATAATACGTAAAATAAAAAGACATAGTGACTTCACGAGATATTCGTTTCTTGCATTGTTTTTTCGGATTAAATATTATTTGTATAAAAATAAAGTACGTAATCCACCAGCAAGGAGACTACGTGAATAATCAAGAGAACTCGCCACCTGAGCCCGCTCCAAGACAGAAGAGAAAAAGAGACTTCTTTGGCACTATCAAGAGAAGGTAAGGTACCTCCATACAAAGGGAATGCAATCCCGCGGATCCGCAATCTTGCAAATGCGGGATCCCGCATGAAATTAACGAGATTACAAATACGGGATAAGACGTGCGGAATCCGAAAGATTTGCAAGATTTTATTTTTTCCAAGAATTCAACGCTTATGGTACATTATGTACCTTTTCCTCAGCAATATATACACATGTATTCGACTAAGTCTTCCAAACCGCACTTAGTCTAAAAATCCGAATTTGTCTAACGTTTCACAATATGGCCTTTTGACTCAGAGGAAACGCCTGATTCCCATTAATAGAACGATAAAATTGTCAATGAACGATGATGAAAAAACGCCATGATATGTGATGAATGACTTTGAACCGTTGCAGACTTGGCCGGTCGCGTACCCGCGGGGCCTCCCTCGACCTGCAGGACTCGGAGGCGGAGAACAACCGCCTCCGCAGCGTCAGCGCTGAAAGGAACAGCCACGGTGAGGCGCTGGCTCGTCAGCCTCATGTCTGACTGACGGCTTGTCACCATCGAATACCATGCTCGCTTGTACATACAACAATAAGATAATTGTTCTTGGTCTTATTTCCTTGGGTTGCGATTTGTAAAAGATTACTTTTAAAGTTACTGATTACATATAAAATGATATTATTTTTGCAATTGTAGCAAACTGACTTGCGCGTGATGAACATGTGTGTATAAATATAGCAACATAAATTTAACAAAAGGCACGAGAACCATGCGAGGCTGTTAA